>OMPJ01010459.1:0-25299 GCA_900312935.1 Carapus acus
GAAAGAGGGGGTGGAGATAATGACAGTGACAGAGAGTGAAAAGGTGGGGAGAGACAGGGAGATGGAGAGAGGGAGGGAGAGAGAGAGACAGAGAAAAAATGATATGTCATCATTGCGCAGTACTGATTCTCTGAGCACACAGCTGAGGCGCTGGAGAGAGATCTGTCAGTAATTCTCAGCACAGTGTTCAGACAAATATCTGCAAAACCTGCAATGGGTTGCATCTGTAACCGAGGTGCATTACACGGCAACAGAGAAAGTTTGTGTTATGTTAATGTGCATTTGAACTCTTTAATCTTCAATTTTCTTACACTCTACCTGCTTTTTCCTGTAGAACCCATGTGTGTCGCAATTTGGTATATAGATGTCACGATCAGACTGGAAGATTGTCAGCTCAAGACCCGTCAGGACACTGTTCAGCAGCTTGCGGCAGGGCGCCTGTAAACAGCAACTCAGACAATCATTCTAAAATCGTCAGAAGAAAATGTAGAGGAATAGCGTTTTTCTGCGCAGTCGTAGTTTGTCCCCTCAGGTGACTATCGTGGCAGAAATGCCAACAGATCTTGATACACGTCAGTGCATATGGTGGAGGATGAGCTGGCAATGATGCAGCATCAGAGTCAGAAGCATTTGAAAACATTTATCAGCAGTCGCATATTGTCATTATATAATCGCATTGTTACACAAGACCTCAGCTTTTCAGGTCACTGGATGGTTTTGAGGGACCGACTGTGCGTTTTTTTCGGTCACTTTATGTGATCAAACCATTTTATGTTTTTGACGATAAATGCGTTCAGTTCCTCCTCTTATTTTGATATATATATTGTCGAAGCAGTTTGGCTTCCAAAGTGAAAAATCTGCCTTCGCAGTGGCTGTCTTGAAACTTTCCAGATTCACATCATGCTCAATTAGTTCTGCCGCATAGCAGCACACACATCATGCACCATAATGCATGGCTTGAGGCTGCAACACCCCAAAGAGCTGAGGAGCTCTGCTAATATCACTTTAAAGCGATGCAGCTACATATGCAATCTTTTCTGTCACAGATTAATCTATATGAATGCAATGCTATTATTGTTCAGATGGTGTTTTGCCAGATTAGCCCAAAATTGGGTCCATCCCTCCAAAGCCCCACTCCTTAGGAACTGGAATATAAAGGGATGAACTTACTTTCTCTAAGTCACCAGTGTGTGGAGGATCTGGACCTGAAGGAAATGACACACTGATGTGAGATTGTTAAGGCATTACATCCATTCATTTTCAACTGCATCCACTGTCACGTGTACAGAATGTACCGAATACATATAGAGTTCATTCTAAGCCTTTGCATATCCTTGCACAGGACATTACTGCGCACTCATACAGATGAGATCAATTTGGGGGTAGTCATTCCAATGACAGACCTAATTTCCATCAGTATATTTCCTGTTCACAATGGGAAACGCAGTGTCTCAGTTTGAACAGTAGATGGGGATCACTGCAATAAAAAGCTTGATCAGAATGTCAGCGGCACCATCACAGTTTCGCATTCATTCCAGATTATTTCTACGAAAGGCTGATTTATTGGACACATCATTGTCATGCTGACATGTCACACAACTATGCGCAACTACATACGCGAAGAATGCAAATAAATGCATTCACATCTCAACTTAGACATCTTGACAATGAATAAGGAGTCCTTGAAAGTATTTCAGAGAGATTATCCATCGGGTTCAGCATTTGCCATCATTACCACATGATAATTTTGCAAGTCTGAACCACAGACAATCAAATACTATTTTTTTGTTCATTGCAACTCCGGGGCTACCTTAGATCTGTGGTACTTTGGACAATAGCAATTGACAAATGTATCGGCGGTGCTGAAAATGACACGGTCTGAAATGTGACCCTCAATGTGCAGTAGCTGGCCTTTTTTGTGCTGAGTGCTGTGGCATCGGGATGCAATTCTCACAGCAGTAGAGGCGGCAATACAACTAGCTTCTATATCTGTGGTACCTGATTCACTGCACTCAATTTACCACCCCTGCATGTTGCTGCCTGTAACATTCATGTGTGAGTCTACATTTACGCATGAATCTGTATTTATTTACATGTTTGTGTGTGTATCTACTTACCTGTGGGGTGAGGGCTCTCAGTGTGGTTATTCCTGTTGTGCTTTGCGCAAATGCCCCTTCCCTGCAACAGAGCCTGGAGGGGGCTGTGTTCCCTTGGTGGCGGAACACATCGGAGCCCCTTGGCACAGATGAGGGTGTACACACCACAGGGCTCTCCCTGGGCCAGCACTGAGGTGCTGCCAGCAATATTATGGTCCCTGGGGGGCCGACCTGCCCCGAGTGGATCCTTGCAGGATGGGCAAACCTTGAAGGGGCCCAAGCGGTTTGCCCAGGTCCATGATCCGCAGTGGGCAATCAGCAACAGAACAACGGTTGTTAAGTTGGAAAGGATAGGCATTTTCTGTCCAGGTCTCAGATTTTCCACACTCTCACTCTCTGTCAGTTAAATGTAGCTGATGCTATTTCTGGGTATATATTGCTCTCTCTCTCTCTCTCTCTCTCTCTCTCTCTCTCTCTCTCCTCTTCTCTCCCTTTCTCTTTCTCTTTCTGTTTCTATTGCTTTCCTTGGTGCTTTGCTGGTTGAGTCCCCTGCAGTGCCAGAGGAGACAAATGGAGATCGAGACAGTCACAGCAAAGCACCAGCTTTTAAAGATCTGAAAGGCGGTGATACAGTGAGTGAGTAAGAGAGAGGGGGGAGAGGGAGAGGGAGGGAGGGAGAGAGGAGAGGCAGAGAAAGAGAGGGAGAGAGCGACAGAGAGAGAGGGAGAGAGGGAGACAGAGAGAGAGAGAGAGAGAGAGAGAGAGAGCAGTTATGACATCTTCAGGGGCTGGGACTCAGAGAGAGAGAGAGAAAGAGAGAGAGAGAGAGGGAGGGAGAGAGAGAGAATCAGAGACACTCCAAGAGCGAGGTAGCAGAGAGGGAGAGATTAAGTGGGGGGGTGGATTATGTTCCTTTGAGAAATTATCAAAATCTCTCCACCCCTCGCTGTCATATGCATGCACACGCATTTTACATTTAGACGTATTCATACAACACATAGGGAAAGATTAAGAATGTTTTTCTATTTGCCCTTTGTCTCCTTAGTGCACATATGAGACTTCTCAGGAATATTTACCATGGTAACAACTACAAATGTGTATGTGCCTCCCCCAACACGGCCACAGAATATCCATTTGCGGATGCAGAGGCACAGCCATATAATTTCATTGTTTAAAGCTTTGAGGGGGTATTAGCTGACTGATTGTGCCACAGATATGTGGCATATAACCAAACAAGACCGGTTGTGCAAAAGGAGTTTATGTGCCTATGCTATCCCAAAAGGCACTCCTGTGCTTATTTCAAGGGGTGAATCAAAGAGTCTTAGGTAGTTAGTCTCTCTGCAGTGCTACAACATAGTGAAGTGTAAGGACGGAAAAGGGTAACGATAACTAGTTTTGTCATGTGAAATTGTTTGTGGACATGAGCAACCCTAACTATCAGGATTGATGCAAACATATGTATACTCATGAATATAATTGGTAGAGCCTATTATTGGGTAGTCCTCTGTTTGGTTTCCATGCTTTATTTGATTATCTATTTGCCTGTTTTGCTATGCTATATATCAGAGCTGCATATGCAATGAGCAAATGCCAAAACAAAAATTTCACACGATGACAGGGTAATAGTAGCAGTGATTGACTGACTTTGCCATGTGTGGGCTTTCTAATCACCCCTAAAGAGTTCGTGGCACAGAAAATTACCATTATCTGTACACACTTTGCGAACAGTTTATGCAACACTGGATCATTTGCTAGTCAAGGACAAGCCAGACACACAGAAACATTTGAACTGTGCACACTGTAGTCTAAGGCTACATGAGTCAATAATCTGCCCTGCCATCAACAGCCTGTTGTTCTGATTAAGCTTGGCAAGGAGATGGCAAATCACCTGCCGTCCTCTGTTCCCATCAGCTTGTGAACCGCAGCAGTCCCACTAAACTGATTCCACATAGCAGGAGAATGTTTCAAAACACACGCAAAGCCAACAGGAGCTTTCAGTTCCACATTCCCTTAGATGATTCATTTTTATTGACGTTACTCTCGAATGATCCCTCAAGTCTTTCCTCCCAACCCCACAACCTGTCTCCTTAGTTTTACCCCTGTAGATCTTGATTATTATCACTAAAATCCACATCACCCATGTAATCAAGTATTCAAGAATATCCCACATGTCTCAGATAATCAGAGCTCATATTGACACTGCAGCTGAGCACACATACACAAAGCACTGAAAGAGGTGGTCTGTAGGCAGGCCATGTCTTTCTCTGTTGACGTAAGGCTACATGATAGTGTGGATGGTCCAGTTAGATTATCCAGTTAACTTTTAGGGGGACATGCATTTTGGATGTGGAACACTCACAAACACAGTAAAGAGCTGATGGTGCCTTCTCATCAAACTCGAACTCTGCAATCCTAAAATGCAGGGTTACTGGTGATTCCAAAAATCAGTAAGAGTAGAATAGGAGACAGTGCCTTGAACTGTCAGGCACCTCTCTTGTCGAATCATCTTCCAGCGTCAGTCCACGGGTGTGAACACCTTCACTACTTTGAAGAGTGGGATAAAAACTTTCCCCTCCGGCAAAGCTTATTGTTACACAGAACTATGAGGCCAGAATCCTCCTCCTTTTCCTCTCTCTCCACCTCATTTGCATCCATCCCTCACCTGCATCCATGTCATCTGTCTCTCTGTGTCTCTCTCTTTCAACCCAACCGGTCAAGGTGATTGGCCACCCATTCTGGGGTTTCTTCGCTTTTAAGAGCGGGTTTTCCTCGCCACTGTTGCTAATGGGGGATATGCTCGGAGTCCATCGCATAGACTTTGACTGTTTGAATGTCGAGGAGCACTACCTGCTCCATTTTGTAAAGCGCCTTGAGATACCTTCTGTTATGATTTGGCGCTACACATACAGAATTGACTTGACATGACTTGACAGCGAGGGACGGGATTGGTCAAAGCTTTGTAACCGGTGTATCGAGATCCTCCCTGATTGGTCCACGAATGAAGCAGGCTGTGACGTCATTGACAAGCGCCGAGCTCCACTTTCCTTAAGTTTCAGTGAGAAGCCATGGTTGCTATTGAACAAAAGTGGATTTTATCGTCTGAATAACAGGTGAGCGTTTCAACAACTGACTGTGACGGGTTAATTAAGTCGTTGCCCATGCGCTCTTTCATAAAAACGTGAAAGTGAGTATTTGGTAACAGTAGCCACGAGGAATAGAATCGGCTAGCCGGTAATCAAGCAAATCATGTAGCTTTTTGACTGATCCACTCCCGAAAGGCCGAAATGACGCGACTAAGTCACTTCCACCAGCAACAATGAGGTGAAGATCGAAAGTCAGAAGAGCGGTCACCCAATAGTCCATCGTTTGGGTTAAGGCTGTACCTTTACTAGCTATGTGGCCGTCAATGGTGCTTGTTGGTGGTATATTCACCCACTATCGGAACGCCCACTTTTCCCTCTACAACACTAACGACTTTCTTCCTTGGTTTATCTTGTGTAAATATTCGGTCAAATCTCCTGACCAATGTGAGCTTTGTTTGGGTAGATGTTATGCCCTCGTATCAACTTAGCTGTATTTTCATGCAAGTTATGTGTTGTTTTACGCTACCGAAACTCCCAGTGGCCTAACAATATTGTTTCAGACCCAAAAATGGAGTGACAACAGAAAGCAGTGGGGAAAAGATTTTTCTATGTGGCCGACGTCACTACATGAACATGGCGGGAGTTGAAAGCATGCTACAGAGCTGCTCTTGCATGACGGATTTGTACAAACCAAACATTGCGAAACATGTATTATTGTTACTAGACAGCGTGTGAAATAAAGATTTTTCTAAGTTCCCAAAGTCGCTTCCCACAACATTTCCTGGTGACTTCATATAGACGCTATTAAGGACGAGCCAGAGTTTGTTCCTTTGGAAAGACTGCATAATTCTGGCAGAGGTGAAAGCTATATGAGCTTAAACTCAACAGAAATGCAAACTTTGGACCACCCAACCAATCTTGGGACCACCTGGCTATAGGCACAGTGCGAGAGCACACTGACTGTAATATGGTCATAATGATGCGATCTGAAGTAATGCATAGTCCATTTGGGCAAGAAACAAAAAAAAAAACAATGCTAAATCCAGTAAATGCTGAGAATCACGCTGAAGAAAGGGTGATAGAAGACAAGGAAAACACACAAATAGAACACATGCAGTGAAACTCAATTTCTTGCTTCACAAGTAAGGTCATTTCCTGTTTGAGTCCCGATCAAACAGTTTGCTGGAGTTTGTCTTTCCAGGGTATTGTAGTTCCTAGTCCAGTCCAGTCCAGTCCAGTTTATTGTTCTATTGTGTCTCAAGGATACTCATTCACATTGTCTACATAGACCTCTCAGAATGGAACAGGAGCTGCTTTATTTTTGTCAAGTGAACAATCAGTTCCTTGGTCAAGGGGAGCTGTATGTAGTTCATTCACAAAGTGTCAATGGTCTCCTCAGCAGGCCGGCACACGAGTCATCATGCCCGCTGATGTATCCAACTCTTCCAGAATTGTCAAAGTTATTCTGAGGACGAGAGGACTCTGTTGGCAATAGCTGTAGTTGGAAGAGAGAGGGAACAGTTTCGTTTGGCCCACAACGTAGCTGATCGCTCTTTGTCGGATACATTGTGTTGCTTTTGCACATACCGCAAGTCAAGTAGCTGACCCAATTCTCCACTTTGTTCTTTCCTCTCTCAGATGGACGACGTCAACATACATCACAGATATCTGAATTGGAGGCGCAGAATCCGAGAGATGGGGGAAGGCAACCCAGCACAGGAGCGTTACATGAGGCTGCTTAAGGACGGAGACACTCTAAGGTGAAACACCCTCTCGAAAGGGGTGGATCGGAATATTTTCATTCTCTTGTCATCTTCGGAAGTAGAATAATCGTTATGTTACTCTATCCTCCCACAGTTTTTCTACAGGGTGATTTCCACTGCAGCAAAACAATCTATTTCAGACACCTACCTGAAGGAGTAAGCTTGGTATTAGTTTGTTGGTCATCAGTTCAGGATGATCAACGCACATCACATAATTGTACAGTCTGAGTGAGAACAAGCAGTTCTTTTTCAAGTAAATGTGAAACCACCACTACCACTACTAATACTACTACCACTACTATTTCAAAATTCTGAAGGTGTGAGTAGGCCAGATACAAATCACGCCAATCATTCTGTGTTGATATTTGTACTAGACATTATGAACCTTTTACTGGAATTAGAAACATATAAAGAAAGAGTCACTCATGGAGCAATGCTACCGATTCTATATGCGAAACAGGCTTGAAAAGGTTAGGAATTTCCCCCCCAGATCTAGGCCGTCGTCCTCTTTGGAAAATGTGATCCTCTATGAGAACATCTGATTGACCTTAGAAAAACTCTGTGGTCTGTACCACGTATTTATGTTTCACGATGATTCCAGTTAAATGAATGTTTGTGGTTCTATACAGTATCCTGTAGCTGTTGTTTGATTCAACTCTCTCAGACTATCCAATGTTTTCAGTAAGGAGGTAGAAGTGCCCTAAAATCTTGAACACAATGTGGCAGGTTCTCTTAGCTCAGTATCTTTGTCCAATACACTGCCACATTTTTATTCCAGATTGATAATATTTGATCTGGAGCCTCCATTGTAAAAGATATGAACTTTATCTCTCAAGATCCATCAGAATTTAGTCAAAGAGGCTCTGACCTACAGGACAACACCAAACGTCTACACACCTTCGTACAAACATTCAGAGGCTCAGAAGTTTTGAGATGAACAGAGACCTGCTGATCGCTCCAGGTGGGATGACGAGCAGGTCCTGGTGTTGGCTCTGGTCGTTGCCAAACCATTCAGCGATCATTTGCATAAGAAATACACAGAGTGGCTCCTGGCCGGTGATCATGACCTTAGTCCGACTGGAAAAATCAAGAAGCCTGTTGTACATTTGCTCTGTTAATGGCAGACTGGACAAGGGGGTGATGAGTGTGGGTGTGAGGGACTCCGAGGAGGATAGAGAGAGTGAACCCAGAGAGCCAGAGGATGCTGCTGGTGAGGGATAGATAGACTGATATGACAGGGGGGAAAAGTTTTAACTGTTTCCACTGATGTTTTGTCTAGTTAGAGGTCCACTGCAAAGGCATATCTCATTATAATTATTCCTCTACGTCAGATTTAATCAATATTTTATTAGGATTCTCAAATAAGATGTTCCCCATGATGGAACAAGACTTTGTCATCAAAAAGCCTTTTTTCCAAAAACCTACAGTATCTTGGAAAAAGAGGGCCGTCTTGTATGCAGCACTGTCTTATATTCAGGTCAATACTGCAGTTGATCATTAGACCAGTGGTTCTGAACCTTGTTGGACAATTAGACAATTTACCAGACCACAACAGCAGCAGTTCGATTAGACATTTGACAGACATCAAACACCAATGACAGCAACCAAGCTAGACATTTAACAGACAACGTAACAACATCCTAGACAATTACACTTAGACTATCCATTTAACATAGACAGTGCGTGGAGATGAGTGGAGTTCAGTAACCTGATGTACGTGGGAAAGAAGCTGTTTTTCAAACGGGTTGCTTTTGTTGGTATGGACCTGAGGCGCCTTCCTGAGGGCAGCAGTTGAAACCGTTGGAAGGCTGGGTGTGATGGTCGGAGATTACCTTGTGTGCTCTCGTTGGAATTGGAAGAATAAAACAAGATTTTTTCAAATTCGAAACATAGGCATATATTTTGCTGTTGCGCAGAATGAACCGTGCATCAGCATCACTGTGTTCAAAGAATCTTCCATATTGTACATATTCGTCCGAGAGCTTTCATTCTTTGCTCGACATAATTAGTGTGAAGGGATTAAAATATCAAGAGAGGAATCACGCGACATACCATGATGACAGTCACAAGTCGACTACTGAGCGCACCGAAATCTCTGCAGCACACATAGGCCAAGTGATATAGCGTGATCACCTGCAGCCAATGATGGACAAGGGGGGCGTGTCTTCACAAATCATATGAGTTGGGAGTGTGTGTGACTTCCGCCAAACCCCTGAGATTGACTCACCAAACCCTTGGGGTTTGATCGAACCCAGGTTAAGAACCAGTGCATTAGACTTTTTTTTTTTTCCCCTCTCGTCTTGCAGATCACAACCGTACTCTGAGATATTAGTCAGTCTCGTCGTCAAAAGATCAGATCTGTGTACTGTTGCTCTATTGAGAGTTTGTGATGGTGCAGCCTATTCTTATTTGTGTGTCTTTTTTTTCCAGTTACCAAGGGAACTCTGACGAAGTGGGTTGCTATGTTGGGCCCCATGCTTTATCAAAGGGAAATTGCTACTTTGAGGTAAGGCTCATGGTAGCAATGCCTGTTCAATAACCTGGTGCAATTATTGGAAGTACCTCTCTGATTTTGTCCATTCCATTTTTTGGGCAATAAGAGCTAACAGTGTTTTTACCATTCTTATAAAAAGAATGGGGAAAATAGCTGGGCAATTGGTACGCACAATTATTCATGCTGAAATGTTTGGAGTGGGGGTGGAGGGCCGTTACTTACTATATGATAGGCTTCCCACATACCACTTCCCTGGTTGTGCCCAAGATTGCTTTTCCATCCAGCCAGCAATTTTATCCTCAGGAATCTCATCGCTGACAATTTTCTGAACTTCATATTGAATTCTCTCTACTCCTTCCCCCTGCTGTCCCACAGTTTATCATTGCAAAACCACTGCCTCAAAAATGTCCTTTTTGCATCAGAATGAGTGTCAAGGTGGTGGATGGAGGAGGATAAGGTGGTATCTCTGAGTGCAAAATGTAGTCTAGCACACTGGAGTTTTTCAGCAGACGTGCACGCAGACTGGCAGCAGGGCACATAGGGCTGACTTGTTTGCGCATCAGGTCTGTTCAGTAGTTTGTCTGACATCCACTGTAGTATGAGGAGAAAGTGTCTGTGTGATTTAGCACAGGAAACCCTGCGTGAGACCCATCGTAAATTAGGGGCCAAGCCACAGAGTTATGTTATTTCAGGGACTGAGCTAGGTGATATGTAGTCAAGGAATGTCAGGTGAGGAAGGCTCTCTGGACCTCCTCTTCCTCTGCATTTTCTTAACAAAACATTTGGCCTACACATTAGCCCAACCTTTCCCTTTTCCTTGCCGCGAGAGATCATCAGGTGTGCCGTGGTACAATTTCATATGGTCTGCACACGCCATACATGTCCCGCTTACTACAGCTGATGACCGCCGCCAGCGATATCATTCAGACTGGGGAAACTCTCCTAGCCCCTTCGACAACTCATGGTTGAACACGGAAAGAAAGGTGCGCTGGCTCGGACCACTCTCGGACAACAGGGGTGTGCAAACTTGTGTCAAAGTGTGTGCCAATGCTACTCATCCATTGCTCCTTTGTCAGTGGAGCTGAGGTTTTTGACTGTTCTTTGACCATCTATTCAAATTCAGACCCAGCTGAGCATTTGAGACATTGCAATTTTTGTATCTGGTATAATAGTCAAAAATTTGTTCATTGGTCTGTGTGTAGTGATGACTCGCTGTTAAGCACGTCCATGGTGTTTTCTAATCTGAGATACCTACTATGTGTCTCTAAAACAGACATTTTTAGAAAATTACATTTTGATATCATCTGATATGTGAAGAGTTGAAGAAACAGACCTGCCAAGAATTGCCTTTTTAAACCGTGGATTGCCTCAGATAGGTCAGGCTTGACCTTTTTAGCTCGGGCAATCCCTAAAAGTTTGCTTTCAGATGTGCCCTGTCAGCAGCAAAGGGTGAGGTGGAGCACGGAGAAGGCAACGAAGAACAGAACGACATTTAAGAAATGACTCAAAAGTTCAAACACTCAGAGCCTTGGAGACATAACTTGGAGAGGTCACCACCAAAGAAGGAACACACATCGGTGGAAGCTGGCCTACGCGCCGCCACTTGTGTCATTTTTTGCCTACTTCATGTACGTGTCAGCTGGCGTAGTTTTGTCCTGATTTGCCTCAGCTGAGTTCGGCTGGGTGGCTGGCAGGCTGTCTGAGGTGGTGTGGGTGGGATCATTGTGGAAGTTCTCCTGAAGGCTGTCAGTGGGTCTCTGGATGGCTGCTCCCCCATGCAGAGAAATGCACACTGAGCATTTTGTAGAAACCCATACTGGCCAGACAGGCTGGAGGCTGGTAGAGGCATAAATTTCCTGACAAACCGTCTCTTATTGACTCCAGGTTTCCACTGAGAGGGTGACTCATTCAAATTGTGACAGTAAAATTTACAACCACTTCTTAAAAGTTTTATGGAAAACGTGTTAAGTAAATTAGCCCCAGTATAATCGAGACACAACTGTGGAAGTAGTGTGAATAAAGTAGGTGTGATTGTCTGGTGCAAGCATGTTCGATAATTTGTACTGTGCTTGTAGGTGACCATAGTGGACACAGGGGTGAGGGGCACCATTGCTGTGGGCCTTGTGCCCAAATTCTACAGACTGGACCACCAGCCTGGTTGGCTGCCTTACTCTGTTGCATATCATGCTGACAATGGCAGGTAAGTCAAAGTACAGCCGTATAAACTGGTGCACAAAGGCAACAATGGTATTAGAACAAAAACAGCAATATTATAATACCAAATGCCTGTAAACGTTTGACCACAACTGTATATGCAAAAAGGTATTAGTCTCTTCAAGGCACTGTGTTTTCTAGGTTATACAATGGCAACCCCGTGGGTCAGCAGTTTGGTCCAAAATGTGTTCGTGGTGACCGCATCGGTTGTGGATTACATTCAGAGATAATTGAAGGAGGTTTTACAACAGTCTTTTTCACCAAAAATGGCAAAGAGGTAGGTCTTCGTTTATTGATTGACTTGAGAACAAAATGCCAAGGTGGTTATTCAAAAGAGATCGAAATATTGTATTAATTTTGGGTTTCACTCAAGTTTCATTATCCAGGTTGTTGGAGCTTGTGATTGAAAATTCAGTGTGCTGTAATTCTGTAATTGTGACACAGCTTGCTGATTTGAAAAGTCTTTTGCCATCATGTGCAATTCCAATGGCTGCTAAACATTTCAGTCATCAAGAAATATACGCATGAAATGCTCAGAGCAGCTACTTCTCTGAAACATCTGCATGCAGGTAGGCTCGGTCGGGGTCCCTGTGTCAGCTGAGGGGCTCTTCCCTGCCATAGGGATGCACTCCATGGGAGAAGAGGTGAAGATTGACTTGCAGGCTGAGTGGCTCATGGAAGAGGATGACAGTATGATGATGATGGTGGATAGCCATGAAGACGACTGGGGGCGGCTCCACGATGTCCGGGTTACTGGCACGGTAAGAAATGGTCTTTGTCCATCTCAGTCTAGTTATCAGTGGTCGTGGCTTGTTTCAGTCTTCCAGTGCAACAGGACGCTTCCAAGGTACACTCTGTAGTCAGGCTTTTACTGAGGGCAGACAAAGCTGTGTTCCCAGAAGGATTTATTGCTTTGAAAGATATGGAAGCAAGTTTTAGGCAATGACACCAAATTTGTCGGGGAGAGCCAAGTGCCTGGCAGTCCACTAGGTTGTAAATGTTCCGTAAATGGGATAATGAAATTCTCAGGAATCCTTCGCTGTTTCTCATAAGACAGGAGGCTTTCACGGCACAGGTCCTTGGGTGCATAGTGAGCTTAACTGTACAGGGCTTCTCAGTCAATGCCCTCTCCCTCTCCCACACCTGCACATCATGCATTCAGTAAGAGTAAGGGCCTTTGGGGTCACTACTCCCTCCAGACTGATAGAATTTTTGGCATTTTGCTTTGAAGTTAACAGTAGCTGGTTCCAAACTTAGTAGGAACTTAGGGGCATGACAGTTTGGTTTGGATGGTAAGGCAAACGAGAGAGAACTGTGTGGGGGAGGATAAAACCACGATCTAAACAGAGGGGGGGAAAGAAAAGCAGTGAGTTAGGCTTGAAGAGGTTAAGTGTGAAAATCAATGCGATGAGACAATCAGTTAATGGCAGAAGATGGTCCCATTCAGTAGCAATGCAATAATGATTTGCGACGTCAATGGGCTTTTAACCAATAATGACCCAACTTAGCCTCCTCTTAGTCTAGCCATCAAAGTGGAACAGTTTCCAATGGTGATTTAGTTGCAAAGCCTGTGCATTTGATGTATATTCAAAGATATCGAAAAATGACTGCCGATTGTATTCATTGTTTGAAAGCTGTTCTGATAGTATTTCAACTTGAGCATTGCTTTGTCAGTCATGACACAGTGATACTTTGTATATAATTCACATTTTCCGCTCCAGACTTCGCATATGTTAATGCTGAAAGTTCATAACTGGTTGATTCAGACACCTTTCCTGAATGGCATCATGGCTGTATCTGCAGAGATGTGTTAAGACATGCTTTACTAGAAAGTTTTTGTCCAGTGAGAATAAGGTAGTAATGATAACAACACACACAAAAAAAAAAAGCTCTGTGAGCCACAAGTTGGGTTTTTTTCAAATCGAGCTCTCCTGATGGTATTTAGATTTGAATACTGTGTCAAGTCTTTTGTTCAGCTGTTTAAGCCTGTGTATGTGTACTACATTTCACAATGATTGTACTGTATTACCTCATTCACATTGTGGAAGACTGCTTACCTTTTGTCACCATTGTTTGCACAATGAGTATTTGGCAAACATTGCTTATTTGATGATCTATCCATCAATATATATTTCTTTTAGAACTGATGGCATATTCCTGCCTGCCTGTGTTTCTTTGTGCATGACATTTGGCTGGCCCTGCAATGATGTATTAGCAACCCGAAACGAAAAACAAATCTCTGATCTGCCCTCACCAGTATTCATCAGCATATTCAGCAGATTATTAAGTGTGGATGTACTGTTTGTGGATGGCACTCAAGTCTCTTGATTTGCTGCCATACTATCATTGCCCCTGTTGCCATAGTGCCTCGCCCTGTTTTCACACCAGAATTTTGTCACTGTCATTTTTGAATTATTCGGAATACCACTTTATGTTGTAGCCATTGGGATCTGAGCTGTTTTTTGCTCTTATTTTACTGCAGATATTGTAAAGATGCAATGTGCTCTGTTGTACCCAGGTTGTTCCACTGTGGGTAAACTTAGCCACCTCAGTTCTCTAAGCCACCTCCATTATTGTTAAGATAGCAATAGTTATCTTGGCCCTGTTGTCACTGTAGGTTTTTCCAATTTCGAGACAGCTGCAGTACCAACGCCCCATTAAGGTTGCCTGTTTCCTTCCCTCTTCTGAGAACAATAGTCTAATGACTTCCAACATCACTCTACTCTTGCAAATAATGGTTAAAAGTTCACAACTTTCCCATCAAGCTGTGGCTGTAACCAGCCAACCCTCTCAGTGGCACCATAACCCTCAGATCGACTCCGGACAGTCGAGCTTGAGAAACGAGGAAGCTAAGTCAGACACCTTTCCTCAGAGATTCATGGGCTGCTTGGATGCAGCACAGGGCAGCCATGTGGGGGGAAAAAATTATTTTCCATCTTTGACCTTTCAAGTTCATCGTACAGGTCCAGTTATCCAGAACTTATGAGTTCTATGATGAGTTCATAAAAAGTGAGCCATTCTTTGCATGTATTTGATAGGTAGGTAATTTTCTTGCATTACATTGCATCTGTAATTGCATTAGTAGTGTTACTAATATAATCTAATCCATTAAGTTGTAGAACAATTTATGTACTGTTCAAGAAATTGGGATCATATCAAATCAATCAAAATATGGTATTTTTCAAACGATATGTCAATCTTGATCACTTGGTTGGGATTTCCTTCGCCTTAATCCAGTGGTTCTTAACCTGGGTTCGATCGAACCCCAGGGGTTCGAAGACACAGTGTCAGGAGTTCGGCGGAGCATGTCATGGTCAAATTTAAAACATGTATGTCCTGCTAAATTTGGGTTGATTTCTTCAGTTTTCTAACTTTTTAAGACTCCAGTTTTCATTGGTTTTTGAATGAAATTATGGAAATCAATAAACTTTTCCATGGTACTCTAATTTTTTGGAAACGGTCTGTATGTTGAAGTAAGTGCAAACACTGTCTGTTTCTGCAAAAATGCAAATGTGATAAAGCTCAGCTACTTTGTAGACCAAGGTGAGAGGGCTTTTGCAGTGTTTTTGTTACATTCCCAACAAAACCATGCAATTGCTTACAATATAACAATGCTGGATAACAGAGAAGCTGTCAACTGTGACCTGATTGGCCCTGAAGTGACAGCAGTGACTGTGTGGCTGCAAGCAGCTGTCACTGTAGCAATGGTTTGGTACAACTCATTCAAGATGTTAATTTTGGATATATGTGAAATAAAAGTAGCTGATGTATGGGTCAGATTTAGCTGCTAGAGTGTTTCTAACTCAGCTGAGTGATGAGTCACCGGGAATCATGAGTCAAGCTAAAATGTTAGGTCAGCTAATTTATTGCCCAAATTAAGTTGTCCAAATTAAATGGGCTTCAAATCAGTTGTGTATTAGTGGTCATGTTCAGAATGAGAGCAGAAAAGAAGCTTGTCAAAACAAGTTGAGAGGAATTAAGAGGAGGAGCATGCGGTTGAGAGAGATTCTCCTCTAAGAATCATTGGCTGCTAAAGTTCAGATCCAGTTGTGGGCCAGTCTGACAGTTGGCAAAACAAGGGAAAAAGTAGCTGCATGTAACCTGACTAGAAGTGGCCAAAATGTATACAAAGTGACCAATGATATTGGTAAGCAGATCGTCAAAAAGACGAAGTGAGATAAGTAGACTGTAGAAAGAAGTAGACTGTCCTTCGGTTCACCTTTCGTCACACCATGAAGGGCAAAGATGAACAAGTACCTCCCATTTCAAAAAACAAGGTGGAAATCAATGCAGTGGTGGGAGGTAAAGGGTTAGCAATAGTTAGACAGCAGTATCTCCCAGTCTTTGAAAGTTGAGCGCAGACACTGTTATTTGCTGGTCCTAAGTGATAGTCACAGATTCTTTTATTGGACTATATAACATACCGTTGGCAGTGGTGGGGCTTGGAACAGCAACTGACTGCTCACCTGTGAAAATATCTTGCAATGAATGGGTTGTTAGTCTTTGATCACTTTTATTGATTTAGATTTTATTGGTGCATGGTTGGACCCATGATGTGGTAAAAGTATTTGGTTGGGGTTGAGCTTTTGTCCTGTCCTGCTTTCATCACTTTGTAAGTCCCTGGAAAGCCATGTCACCAAATTCCGATTATGGGTCATTGATGGAAGATGAATTATACAGTTTTTGGGTAGGAATGCTTGAACCAGGGTACTTTTGTTTTTGATGGAGTAAAACATTGTACACCCTGAAAACTTGATACAACTGTGGTTTGTCTCAAAGGTCTTCATCTGTCAAGAAAATTCTGAGAAACATTACCGTTTCTTGACAACTGTAAAGTATTTATTCAGAGTCAATGTGCATTGAAATGTGTTCCAAAAAGCAAAGAACTGTTTGAACAACTCTGTGTGGAGCCATGGTGCTTTTTCCACACCCATTTTGAATGCACCTTTAAACAACGACTCCAAACTGTTATCCACTTAACACTTTCCCAGGTTGTATACACATTCTCCTTTCAGAAATGTGTGCTCAAGCTGAAACTATTGCCTGGCTGCATTTCCATTTTTTTTCCCAGTTTGATGTGTTACCTAGCAACTGGCAATAACAAACCGTTTTTTTTTAAATGGCAATACTTTGATTGAGCAATTTGCCTTTTCATAATTTTGATGTTGAATAGCTGCTCCCTCCAGGTGCACCATCAGTGTTCTCAACTGGTGGAAAATGGCATACTCAGGTGGTGTTAAACATGCACACTCATGCAAACACACGTGCACGGAAGGGCTTTATACAGATGTAATTATGTCCACCCCCACTTTGTCTTTCATCCTAGCCTTTCAACCTATGGGTGTCGTATCCTCCATTGCAAATATGTGTGCTCACATGCACTCACACAGCTTGGAAACTTTGTGTAGCCCAAAGGCTTTGTGGTTGCCTAGCTGCCCACCTACTCGCTTGGACCCACCCATCTTCACCTGTTTGGATGCCTAAGACCAAAAAAGACTTCCGGGGGAACGGCAATATGATCTTGCACATCTCGGGAAGCTGTTCCTGCTTGTAGGATATTCAGTAAGGGTGGTTCAAAGAGGGCTATGAGGGTTTGAAATGTCAATCTATCATTGTGCCCACCTGTGTAGGATGTACTTGCAAAATGTGTGTGGTTAAGTCCTCCTCTTCTGGAGCAACATGAAATCTTATGATCTTGCCTGAGCTTGAGCTAATGCACCTCTTCTGTGTCTCAAACAAATTATTTTATTTAGTCAACGAGCACTCTTATTTTTCCAAAATTCATCAGTCCCAAGGGTGTGTCCTTGTCTCAATAACGCATAATGATAATGTCTCATGGATATCTTTTATGTTCTCATTTTGATTTAGATATATTTAAAATTTTAGGATGGATGAGCTTGGAACCAGCAACCTTATGGTTTCAAGACCACTGCATGCTCTGCTCCAAAGTGGCCACATCTCTTAAATACTGTAGTATCAAACATTTCTAGTGGCCCATACTCTAAAGATAGACAGTCAAATTGCAGCAACATTGGTTTTTCTGACGCTTGACATTTTTTCCTCTTTCTTCCCTTCTCTACCCCCCTTTTCAGACCCTAGAATATGTAGGCAAAGGAAAGAGCATCATGGACGTAGGTTTGGCCCAGGCCCGGTTGCCTCTCACCACGCGCTGCCACTACTATGAGGTGGAGATAATTGATGCTGGGGAGAAGTGCTACATCGCCTTGGGCCTCGCAAGAAGGGTGAGTTTCCTTGAAACATTCCACAAGTGCATTCAATGCTTAGGAGAGGTTGTGTTGCATGTTTCCCCACCACGTAACCTCTCTTTAATGCGCTGCTTTAGGAAGCCATGATTGCATGGCACCTATAACGCCATTAAAATGTGATCTTTGCAACCAGATGTGCTGTGGGGGGTGAACCCTATAACCAGATGTACTCTCGAGGAACTGCGGCGTCTCATGTGTAACATGTGGTCTACCTCATGTCCTTAAAGGCACATCAAAATATATATCTAATGTGTTTTGAGCTTTACATCCAAATTGCAAACAGCAATTTGGATGTATAGCTTGTTGCTATACTGTATATCTGTAAATATCGGATGTTTAAGTTTACACTTGCATCATAATACGTTTACAGGGGCACACTTTGCAGTTTTGCGTGTATAGGCTCTTTCAGACTAAAGCACATGGTCCTCTGATCTTTTTTTTTGAGTTTGCTCGCGAAAGTCTACATTAGCAGGATGGGTAGCATACAAGCAGTACATTGATTTATAATGTTGTTGACAACAATTTTCTTTAAGTCAAAAGGACAAACAGGATATGTCCTGATGAACTTGAGCACATACAGTTACAAACAATCTTCAGAGTGTGCAGGCAAGATGTGGACAGGGTAGTATGCTCCTCTTGTGGTGAGGCCTGTATGAATACTCACAAATACTAAATGCAGTCATTAGCTTTATTTTCTCTCCAATTATCCAGCAGCTTAGCTTCTCTTTGGATGTAATGGGTGTACTTTTTGGAGATGAAACACCACCAAGAGGAAAAAACAATTATAGCAATTTTTAGCACCTCTCTTTTTAGTGCTCATTGCTTTTTCCAAAGAATGCACATGTGGTTCCCATTTTTGCTTTATCACTTTAGCCTTATAACCTGTTTTGAGGAATGAGACTGAGAACAGCAGAGCTGAGTGGGCAGTGAATGAGATTGATTCACTGCAAGTGAGGAATAGAGTGACAGTGGTGGTACGTGGCTGACAAATCTGAGGACACTTAGACATCTAGGTGTGTATTATGGTAAACTTGTTATTAATCTTACAAAAACCAAAATCAAGATGTTGCACCCCACAAATCATATTGGTAGGTTGACCCTCACTGGATTCTCTTCCTTTTTTGTCGACCCCAAAGACATTTCCCAGAATGCGTTGGACTAATGATTTGTGATTGTTTTTGCAATCTATAAATTCAGTCCCGAAAGCGTTATGAATGTGAAATATTAGTAACTGCCAGAGTAAAGTCCCATGAACATCAGCCAGTGCTCTCCTGTAGTCAAAATAAAAGAGTACTGTAATCTTCTGGCCTGTATTTGTAGTTCATAGAATATAGGAGAGAACTTGACAGTAGGGATGTCCGATATTGGCTTTTTTGCCGATATCCGATATCCAACTCTCAAATCCCGATACCAGCCGATACCGATACAGCTTGATGAGGTCATCATCTGTGCGCCGGTAAACGCTTCAGGAGCGCATAGGCACTATATCCGTGTAATGCAAGCATTATTTCAGCGGTTTTAAAGCACAAAAAAACAAAATCAGATACCGATATTACATTTTTATGCTAATAGCAGGCCGATAATATCGGTAGGCCGATATTATCGGACATCTCTACTCGACAGGTAACATTTCTATATTTACCTTGCCTGCTGTGTGTTTCAATACAAACTACCACAAAACTGCTATTGAACCAAAAAAAAAATCATCTGTTGCATAAATTTTAAATTTCATTGCTGCTGAAAGTAGTATATATGAGAGATGTACAAAGATTTAAGACGATTCCAGGAGCACTTGACTCACTGTTACTTTTTTGTACCACCAACAAGTACTTGTCCTCACAGACTAAAGATTGCAACACAGATGCTTTGCGGTGCTCTTCAACCGCGTTGTGCCGTGACTGTGCTACGACTATCTGATCTTGTTTACTATGAATATAAGAATGGGATTATTAGAATTCCCTGTGATAAGGTTAAGAGGCCATGTACTGTCTGTGTACACACATGCAGGCCAGCAATCAAGACACCCGTACTCGCACTGGTGATGATGTGAGTCATATTACCTCCCCCGCAGTCAGATTTCTTGTTTCCTTTTGCCCGACAATTCCTCTTACTGCATCTGGGCTTCATTATGAGGACATCAAACTTTAAGGCCAGGAGAGGCGATTAAGCAGTAAATTGAAGGCCTTGAGTAATAACTGTTTACTTAACAACATTCCCTAGTTTGCCTTTGTTTTTTGTCATGTAGCATCCCTTAGAAAGCAGTCCTGGGTAAAACATAAATCCACTCATTAATGCCTTGCAGCTTCCTGCAAACCTTTCTCAGTTTAGGTTTTGTTCCTTTGGATGCCACAACGCATACCACCTCACAATATTTTGTACAACTCACTCACTAATCTTGCCCCCTCATTGGGACACAACATCTGCAGTCACCAGTGATGTCTTCAGATTAAATAGCATATTGATTATTGACCTTGTTGTCCCCCAGAAAAGTAAGAATTGGTTGGCAAAGTAAAAATTTCATTGTGCAGGGAAACTTGTTCCCTTACTGTACATATGACAATAAAGCTTTCAATGTTACGGTTGTTTCTGATGTTGCACGAGGAGGTAGTTGTTTTTGAATAATTACACACCAAAATGATAAATATATAATGAAGAGCAAATAGCTTGGAGTATGCAAACCCTGTTTGCTCAACCGTGTATTATTCAAGTTCATTTAAGTTATCCAAATATACCAGGTTGAATTCTGGAGAAATGCTGGTAATGATGCATGCAGCATATAGTGTGTTTCCAGTTGACGTCAAAGAATTACTGTTGTTCTGGTTAATTAAAGGGAAAGCAGTGGTGTAAAAAATAATTCCCCTTTTCACAGTCACCTTTCAGGTCAATCAAGGTCATCTTGAATCAGAATTTTATTACACACAACATTAAGTAGAACATAAAAATGTTAAAAGCTGAAGAAACATCAACAAACAACATAAAGCAAACAGTGAATCACAGTGAGAGGGCTAATAAAACAAGCTGAATTTGATTTGTAATTGGAAGGTGGAAGTAATCCAGCTCATGAGGGAGGTTGCTCCACCGTTTAGGAGCATTTCTTGTGAAAGCTCCATGGCGCGAGCTGGCAAGCTAGTAGTACATCGAAAACAACCAATAATTTTGGATTGGCCCCAGGAGATTGCGGCCAGTATCCTGTGGCTCAAGGAAGTCAGAAAAACGTCTGCGACGTGTTTATGGGATTGTTTCTGCAAGGTAAATAATGTTGTGGCTATATATGTGCTGTTTGTGTAATTGGAGCTCTTGCACGACCCTGCTGCGGTTCTTAGGCCTGATATGACCTCAAAGTTGTTCCATGGAAGATAAGAGCTCAGATGAATGTACAGAATGTGTATGCTTAGTAGCACAGCTGTTTTTTATCCTGTACACACTGTAGTTGCTAGGATGATGTGGACAAAGGAAAATCAAGACCTGGCAGGGTGAAACAGGGTGGGGTGGGGGTTGTTTTGGCATATATTGAAGAAGCCTTGAGTAGTAGCAAATGTAAGTGGAGGGGAGCCCTTGAAGAGGCATGACAAAAAACAAAGGATACGATCCAGAGATATTCACATGGGGAAAGAAGTAAAAACAGAAGAAACACGTGGAGGATGGTTAAGTGAGGAAACAGGTCAGATAATCAGTGGCTCCTTGTTTTAAAATGTAAATTGATTGGTGCAATGGGGGTAAGAGGACACAGATTTTGGCTAGCACAGTTTTTGGATGAATTACCGAGGTCCTCTGTGGTCTCCGACATGCGCATACACAGGGAGCAGCAAAGTCACAAAGTTGCGTACCCGTACCTTTATGCACAAACTTGCATAGAAGTTACAAAAAAAGAAAAGAAAAAGGAACTTGGTGGAGATGTGAACGGCAGTATTTCCTCCATTCTGTTCTCTTCGCCCAGGGTCGTGGGAGCGGCTTTCTTCCCCTTCCTCCTCTGATGCTGCAATCATAGAGACTTGGTAACTGCAGACATGTTCATTCCAATGACAGTCATTCAAGATTAAACAAAGGACTCGTCTCTGTGCCAAATCCTATGAAGCAGCTGCAGAACACACAGTTGCACACCATAACGCCCAGGAACTGCATTGCACGTCGTGACACAGACCACGTCTTGTCCCTTATTTGCCCACAATGCTTGAAAAGAAGAATTTAGTTGTAGAATCCAGGCCTTAAGTGCCTTTATAGGGCACATGTAACACATGCATGCAGGAATGCTGCCTTCATGCCCAGATCATGGCCAGATCGGCCATACCTGTACATGTGAGATAATTGTGATGTCATGTCAGAAGCTCGTGTTTTTTGTCTAGATGACACCGTGTTAGACAAACAGACCTGCATTATTTTCCCAAGTTGGCCCCATCCAACCCACATAGATGAGGTTTTGTTGACACACACAGACACACACACACAACTTTCCCCTCCCCTGTTGATGTCTTGAATGCAGCACCTTGCGCACACACATGCACACTTGTGCAAATCTGTAGTAATCCACAGCTACAGTATTGTTTTTAGGCAGATATGTGATGTGCCAGAATGATAGCCGATGGCTATCTACTTCCTCACGGTTATCCTTCCAGCCCGCACCTTACCTTCAGACTTGTTTATTCTGCCACAGAGTGGAAACGCAGGCTCCACTGATGACACTGCCGTAGCAGCTGCAGATCTGATGTTGCCGCACTGTGCCGTGGACACAACACCACTATTTATTGTGTTTGGGGGGAGCTTGAGTTCTGTTGATAGCTTTTACAGGCCAGGAGCCCAGTTACCATGTTTCAGACTGGTCCAGAATGTTCATATGTTGTGCTGGACAAGTGATGATGATGATGATGATGACAGTAATGATGAAGGCAAAATGTTGTGATAATGATTTGGTGGCCTCACAAGTGTTGAAGTGTGAACTAATGGTGTTGGGTTTAGTGATATATCATACTGTCACCCTCACCAAATGACCTGTGAGCTTGGCAAATGCAGTCTCTTAGCCCCTTACTATTCTGCACAGAAGAGGATAGACGGGCATATGGGCGGTCTGACAAGGGATGTAATTTGTGTACATGTGTACATCATAATATCAAGTGGTTGGACAGGCAGGAATAAGAGACACTCCTCTACCTCAACGTCATTACCGTGACAATAATGTTGATGTATTGATTCCGATTTTTCAGTTTTGCATAAAGGTGAGTGTTGACATTATTACTGAATGGCAAGCCAAATTTATCTGAAGCTTTGGTTGCTATTTCTTAACTCAACAAATATAGCTACTAACTCCAGACAAAAACCATATTTAGCTAAAGTTATGGCATGGTGTGTTGCAGAGACTACAAATCGGTGCCTTTATTTTCCACATTCACTCCTGAGTACATCTTTTAGGTGAGATCAAGTAGAGATCAAGTAGAGATGATGGACAACAAACCAAAATCTCAGCTCTGAAAATAGCTGAACGCCTGCGTCCATACATCAGAAACAAGACTGTGGTTAAAAGGAATCACCATAAATCTGCCCACATCGATGTAGTTATTCTTAATATTGTCTTGTTGCAGCTTGCACAGCTAAAGTGATCAGATTAGTGTCTAGAAATCATCAATCAAGGGCCAAATCCCAAGATTTTCCTCCTGTCTTTGGTGGAGATGTAGCCCACATCATGCCAGTCAGCCAGAGGAATCCTTTGGCTTGTGGTTTAGACAAAGGGGAGAGAGGAGCAGACTTGGCAGATCAACGTGTTTTAGGCTTGGATCGGCAGCTGCATTCCTCCATGTGTGTCTGTCTTCCTCTGCTGCTGTCTCACTACGTCCCTTTTGCTCCCCTGCTTTCCCTCCATCCATCTCTATTTCCTGTTCCTGGTGCCCCGATGGGGTTGTCAGACAGGATTGCTTTTTCCCTGATGACCTGGCCTCAGACACAGCTCTCCGTCTGCATGGCCTGACCCAGCTGCCTGTCTCGAGTCTTCTCCATCCATTACTCACTCTTCCTCACACAGGTGCTAACAGTAAGAGTCCCATCTCTGTTATTTTCTTTTTGAGCACCGTCTTATCTTTCTCGTGTCAGTGCCAGGCTATCAACAGTGGCTATTATTTAGTTTGACTCAGCACGCAATTTCCTTTCACCGTGACTCACTGTGATGTAGGTACTTGAGAAATGAGAGAGGAGCACAGTGCCCGTCTCCTCCTGCTTTTATTGTTAGCCACTGAATTTTGTAGCGATGGAGGTCTTGCGCAGAGGATAAGTAAAACTGCAAGATAATAACCACCGTGTCAGGTTTCGGCGTATGTATTAAAATCTATTGGCATGATGAAAGCTAGTGAAAGAACTTGAGAAAGGAATTTTCTCATACTGTTTGTTGGCACATGCAATAATATTCTGCACATAAACTCTTGATGTATCGCATAATGTCACCTCTACCCTTACACTGATTTCTTTGTGGATTAACCATCGCCGAACTCAACACAATATGTCATGTTTTGGCATAGCTAGGAAAAAGTGTGTCGTAATGTTGTGTTCACATTGTCCTCAAATATTTTTGATAATAAACTGATATCCTAAGATATCGGTTTATTGACATTAACCCTTATCTTTCAACAACTGAGTGGAAATATACTTGCAGGATGCCATGAATGATATTTGATCCCCTATATAATCAGATCTAGTCAGCTCAGCATGAATTGCATGAGAATTTGAATGCTTTGATACACTGCATCCAAGAAAATATAAACTGAATTCATACACTGCATACGAAAATATGTCATTTATATGATAGCTGAAGATGGGTATTGAGAATAACCTCACCATTCGATTTCGATCGTCAGGGTTCCAATTCAATTCGATTATTGATTCAGTTTTGATTTAAATGCTTAGATTCCATCTTGTAAGAAGTAGAAATACTGGCACACAAATAATAAATAGTACCTGTTGGCAATTTTTAATTGTTCATTTTCATGCCCTTAATAACTCATGTGGTATGTTACTTACTTCACAGTATCTATAAGCAATAAAACATCTGAAAATTAAACATTAGCAGGCAACACCATGACAGCTCACTTGTGCATATGTAGTACAAAGTAAAAATCATTTCTGTATCAGAATTAAAAAGTAAAGTGCATACAACGAAAATAATATGTACTTTCTCTCGCACATTGTGTTATACCTCACTGTTGTGTCTTTTGGAGTCGATGTTGCGTAGCGCGGTTCAAGAGTTTGTAACATCTTCTTAAAACCTTGATTTTCTATGACACTGTAGGGTGGAGGGTCTTTGCAAATGAAGACGACAATGGACTTTATTATCTTTTGACCACGAGCTTGGCTTTAGTTTGCAGACAAAAGCTTTGTCGCGTCGGGTCTGTTTTGGATCAATAG
>OMPJ01010460.1:0-22901 GCA_900312935.1 Carapus acus
ACCCTCTCTGTGGCCTAGGCTCTCCCCTGAGTCGCTGTGAGTGTGTGCGTGTGTGCGTGTGTGCGTCTGTGCGCGCGTATGTGTGTGTTTGTGTGAGTGTGTGTGTGCACGTTGGAAGCAGTGTGTGGTTTACAGCAGTTAGATTAAAAGCAGGGGCTCTGCGGTCCTGCGTGTGACTTCCATCTAATAGCCCTATAATCCTGCTCTCACAAGGCGCCCCTAATGATGGCCAACTCTCTGCAGCTAGACTGGCATGCAGGCACGACATCACACACACACACACACGCACACACACACACACACGCCGGATCTAACACATGCCTGCATAAACTGGCAGGAAGGAGGTTCATGCTCAGAGTCTGGTGTACACACATATGCACGCACACAATGAAAGCAGGAAAACACATTCGTGCACACTGTCACACACACACGTACACACACATACACCCTTAGCCTCTGTATACTGAGGCAGTGATGTGGTCAACTACATATGTAAAATGAACCTGCTGGCGGGCAGCCATATGCTGACACAAACACACATACACACACACAAACACACACGCGTACTAGAGGCAGACACATTTCTCGTAGAGACCAGAAATGTTCTTGGAGGTCGCTCATCTCCTCACAAAGCAGAAAACGGAGTTTCCCTGCTCGACTGCGGGAAGTGAGATTGTGAGAAGTGAGATTTTCTTCGTGCCGCTGAGGTGCTGAGTTGTGTTCTTGTCTCGGTCTTGTCTCAGTCGCTTGCTGGCTCCAGTGTGAGCCCAGCTTGCCAAGTGTGATCAAGACCCTCTCGCACCAGTGCGCTCATGTAAGATGCAATTACGCCATCAAAATGAAATCAATAAATGAAGTTTTCCCCGAGTGCTGGGAGGGCTGTAACGTGAAAGTGTCATATTTCTAAGTTAACCTGACATGTTGATGTGATTCATAGAAAAGCGCATTAAAGTTTTCTGACTTAAATCATGAATCCTGCATGTCTGAGCTGATGGGCTTTGACAGTAAATGTATGTCTCTGTCGGGGTCTGCAGGCTGAAGTGTGACGCCCAACAGCTTGGATGCATTTGTTTCCCGGACTGTGGTGACTGTGGTCACTACTAACTAATGAAAAGAAGCAGCTGCGATATCTGCCAGTCTGTGCAATCTTAACTACATTGGACTTTTCATTATTACATTCATCACTGGCTGCTCACTCTTAATTAACAACATTTACCGTGTAGGTGTTTGCAAAACTAGTGTGAGTGTGTGTGCGCACCTCCACTTCTTTTTTTACTCCATTCCTATCCTTGATGGCCCCCGCATCAACAAATAGCAACCCTATTTCAACGTGTTTTTTCACCCTATTTCAATCGGTACGTATATGATTAAATATTTGTAACATTTTCATTGACATTGTATAAAATTTTAATAGTCATCATGTCAATAATCGGGGGATTTGCAAAGATTTCGGATATGAGGCAGCAAATCCATGCGTTTGCAGTCTTAATGCTGCACAAAGTTAGATGGATGTATTCTATGATTTATCAAGGTTTTCTTTTCCTCACTGACCCCCAGGTGGCGCTACTCCAGGAGACAGTGAGGAAAGAGTGTGTGGAGAGGGAGGGGTTGACCGCAGCTTTGGCTCTGGCTCAAGAAAAGCTCCGCAACCTGCAGTCCCTGACGTCTCACCCCGATGGCCGTGGGTCTCGTCCGCCTGGGCGGAACACGCCGCCGTCCAACGATCGCGACCGCCTCTCCGGCCAGACCCGCGTTCGCCTCACTCGCTCCTCAAACTCCCCCAACACGCTGCCGTTGGCCTGTCCTACTTCTCGGCCAGACGGAGGCAGACGGTTGGGTTGCGACGCAGGGGGAGCAGAGATGAGATTGGATGAGGCCTGCAATGGGAATGGGGTGATGAGCGGAGAAGAAAGGGAAAAGAAAGGAGAGCGGACACTGCCTCGACTGAGGGCGAGTGGCGGAGAGAGAGAAGTCAGACGCAAATAAAGTTAAATCAAGTGAGTTTTACTCGTACAGCCCCGTTTTGCAAATCGCAAACTTGGAATGAGGGATTTTACCGTCTGTGCGGCAATCCAACATTCTGTCTGCAAAGCTTCACTTCAAAATGGGAAACAATTCCCCTGAAAATCCCATTTAATGGGAGAAAAATGGAAGACAGGAACTCAAGCTGAGCAGCTGAGGATGTGTTCCGCTCCCATAACAGTCAGTGAAGTGATGAGAAAGGAAGAGAGGAAATCAAAAACAACCTGAGAGGAGACAATGGAGTTCACACGCACGTACACACACACACACACACACACACACACACACACAAACAAATAGGAGTCGGCCTCCAGCGAGCATTCATGCGCCAGCTGAGTTGGATAGATGCGCAGAGAAGGGCACCAGGAATCTCTTTGGGCCTTTGAATCACCTCTGCATCTGTTTCCTCGTCAAGTCACGAGCTGAATTAGACCAAGATGGCGGCTGGTCTGGGTTACCGTCTTTATTGATATTGATCGTGATATGCCAAGTGTTCACTTTTATGCAAATGACACCCTTACGGGAAACTTGTACCATATGGCTGATTGGAGATCTGTTTAGTTGACTGACGCCTGTTTACGAAATCGTGTTTGTAATTACGTCGGATGCTGTCTGGTGTCAGGGAAATTGATTTTGTCATCTTTTCAGCAGTACCGAGGGTTCAACCCGCAGCTTCCCAGCAAATAAGAGGGCAACGAATTCTAAACTAAATGTTTGGATTGAATGAGGGGACTTGTCCAAGGGATCATGGATAAACTCTAGGTCGTTTGTGAGAAATGGCACCGCCATGGACTGAATTCTGTTTTGATGGTGTTTTGTAAATACACATTGCTGCTGCTGTCGTGGAATCTTGTGTTGTACAGGTGCAACTGACTTGGTGCGTTTGTGACTCAAGTGAACTGACTGAATTCCCATCAACAGCATACTTATTTCTACATCATTCCCTGATGTATTTGTGCAATTGCCTGACACCGACACACACACACACACACGCAGTTGCCACATGCGACACACAACTGCAGAGTTCTGCTCATCCACCGGCAATGTCCCTGGACGCATCGCTCTAGCAGACATGCACTTGTTTTCTCACAAACCGACTCACGCAGTCTCACTCGCACGCACAAGATTTCACACACAAACACCCGCCCCACGCGCGCTGCAGTCACGCACACACACACTCACTCACTCACTCACACACAAACACACACATTCAGAGTCATACACGGCCTGTCACAAGGGCAGGGCTGAAAGAGCATGACAGCATATCCCCTGCTACTTGTAGATGCAAACAAAAGGCAGGCAAATACAAAGAACACTAAGCAAGCACCCCCAGATACACACGTGCATGCAAGCACGCACACACACACGTGCATAGAATTACCCATCTCTCCTCCCTGAGGCATTGTGTGTTATTGACATCATTCATACTCCATGCAAGGTCTTTCCATCCCTCTCTTCCTCCACCACTCCCCACATCAACATTTGGGAGGAATTGGAATGATGGGAGAAACTCTGAAAGTGTGTGTGTGTGTGTGTGGCATGGAACTAATTTCCCCAGTTACTGGCACACATGGAAAGGCTTTTGCCTGCTCTCTCTCCCTCTCACTCTGTCCTTTTGTGGGACAGGAACACGGACGTACTCACAGAAAGGTGGGACGGTAATGATTTTAGCCTGCCAACATTTCCTGCCTTTGCCAAAACACATGCATATGGTGTGTTTGCAAATAGCCTTGATCCTAGTGGGATTGGATGTTCTGCCACGCAGAACAGTGAGCACTCTGTGCTATTAAAATGTTATTAAAACGCAAAGGACATTTCCTGTGATGCCATACGCTTTTCTGTCCCCTACATCCATTGCGCTGGATTCAAGGGCACAATTTAAGGATTACTCGAAGTTAACTGTTCGTCTCACCAGCATAAACACCTTTGGAAAGGACATTACTTTGTGGACAGTCCCTAACACGCCTTTTTCTCCCCCCCCTCATAAGAACAAACGATACAACATGTCCTCTTGATGTTTCTTTGGCAAAGATTTGAATCGTTTTGTGCATCGAAGCCAAATTCTCATTGCCTTCCTGTGTTTGTGCGAGTGACCTTGTGCAAAGTGTTTACTCCGTGTGTGTGTGCGTGCGTGCGTGTATTGTTTTGTTCTTTAACATCCCCACCACTCATTTTTGTCATCATTTAATGCCAGTGAAGGACATCTGTGGTCACCATCACAATGAAACAGACTGCGTGCGCGTGCGCTCGTGTGTGTGCGCGCGCGCGTGTGTGTGCATGTGTGTGTGTTCCTGCGTATGTGGCAGCGCATTGACGTGCGTCTCTTGTTCTCTCAGCAGATGCTGTCCCGATCTCTGGCCTTTCGCCTCCGTCCCTTTTCACGGCCTGCATTGCTTCCTGCCCCTGTCCTCTGTCCCACGTCCCCATCCTCTGTGTCTTTGAAGAGCTCGTCTCTTTTAATGCTCGCAGAGACACACTAATGCATTCTACCTGGTCGTGCTCCTCTCCCATGGCTTATGCTTTCCCTTCACACAGCCTCTCTCTCCATCTCTCTCGCTCTGTATTGACCCAACACACTCTCTGCCCCTCACACACACACACACACACACTTCTCTCTCTGTGTCTCCTGGTGCACACAAACACACACTTAGAAATCTGCCTCTGTGTCAATGTTCTTTTAATCTCTCCGGCCTTCTTTTGGTGTCCGGACCCGCTGACCCTGTTGCTGAAAAGCAATCCCCTCTCAGCTTCTCCTCCCCTCCTATCTGCGCCTTTCTTTTTTATTTTTGATCCAGTCAGGCTCTCTCTTCTCTGTACTCCCCTTTGCTCTGTTTGTGGGGGTTTTTCCTTTGCTCGTGCCCTTGAATTGTAGCCCCCTGACTTGGTGTCCTTCCTGGTGTGTGTGTGTACGCCTGTGTGTGAGAGAAAAAAAGCCTCGGGGTGGACGTGCGAGAGAGATGCGGCTGGTATATGCACAGCAGTTTCCTCAAAAGCCACGGCTCCCCAAACGACTCCTACATTTCAATGCGTACATGAAGGCCACGCAACCTTACTGCTCTGCGGCGCCACGTCGATGTAAATTAAGTTTTGATCGCTGTTTGATTTGCTCATTGAATTGAAATCAGCCCTAACAGATGCCCACGCATGTGCATTCATACATACATACACATGGCAGGCATACATATTTGAAGCATGATCTCCTCGCAGTAATTATCATAGCGGGGCAGGCATGCACACGTGTCTCTAGGGAATCTGTGCAAGTTGCTCGTAAACACACCAGCTCCAGGGAGTGCTGTGTGTGTATAACTAAGCCCTTGTTCGTCACAGGACGTCCCTGAGCACCCCGCTCCTGCATCGTTATGGTCATTCCGGAATTCTACAGTCCCGTGAGCCTTCCCACACCCTATAATTTGTGTCACCCCAGCAACTAGAGAAAGAATGCTCAGTATTCTTGTCGTCGTGGTAACTGCGCAAGGCCGGGGGCCAGAGGTGCTGGTTGTAGGTGCTGGTTAGTGATGGGGACAATGAGGGCCCAGTTTGCCACCATGTGAGACATGTTAGTAAAACTGTATTTGGTAAGTGTGTGTCATTGCGTGAGAGCGTGTGTTTGTTGTCACTCTATACTCAGCACACGCACAGCTGCAAAGTGCACCCCTGTTCCATCTGCGTATAATTACAGCAGTTGCACCATTGCAATGACATCACACACACGTACATGCTAACGTATAGGCTCAATTACACAGGCAACACACCTGCTTGTCTTTGTGTACATGTAGGCAATCGGCATCCTCTATACTATGTGGAACTATGTGGACTTATTAATGTATCAGATGCCACCGTTATATCAAACAAATAAATGGTCTAATAATCCTGCCCTCCTCCGAATTACTTATATATTCAGTCTGTTTCTCAATACTCATCTATACATTGCAGATGTGTGCGACACTTGCTTGAGCGTCTTCCAAGCCTACTGCAGTGTGACAGCAATGCTCAGAAAAGTGGTCTGTGGCGACCCCTGTTGTATACTATAGGTATTGCAGGACGTCAGGTCATAAAGCTGTTAGGTTGCTTTTTCTGAAAGTGTGGGATACTGTAACGGCGACTTTCAACTTCTGTGGCCCCATGATGTGGAATTGTGACGACAGTGTTAGTATTTTCATCATTTATATGGTTAATCGTTTGTCCTCGCCATTTTCACCCGTTTGTTTGTGAATAGATCAAGACCATGAGAAGAAATGACCTGGATGTTACGTTGAGTACCTCTTTATACTCACAACTCTTACATTACTACGGCGTCACGATACTTAAAAAAACAACTTTCTGACCCGTTATTAGTCTAATGGAATTGTCGTTTTTGATTGTCATGTTGTGCCAATTACTAAACTCGTTCTCACTGGCGGAGGAATATGTACCAAACGTGTTAACGGTGACAAGTCTGGACTTTCCCGTAAGTGACGCCATCGAAGCTGTAAGTGGCTGCGGCTTCCTCGTGATGCCTTCAGGTGCTGTGGAAACCTGTAAATCTGTTGATACTGGTGGTATTTGCATGCTTGTGTCCCCGGGGCGCCTCAGCATTTGGGTTCCACGTTCCAGTGTCATCCCGTGGACAGGAACCCAGCGCGAATTTCTTGTCGGCTTTTCTATTAAATTTGTCGTTTACGATAATGCCCAATATCCAGATTTTGTTATGTTTTAAACGGCTATTTATGTCATGAGTTCTGTCAGGGTTTCGTAGTTTAACGTCTTGAAACTATTTGGTCATGGCGGATGGATACAACCATTTGTTGCGTTTCGGTTGTGTGCTGACGTCACCACTTCCCTCCGCCCGCCTGTGTTCCGTTCAGACCGGTCGGGTGCTAGTTAGCGATCCTCCGTGAACATGGCCGCTGGTCCCCTCTCAGTATCCTCCAACGCGTCCACCAACAATGATGGCATACTTATTGGGGATAAAGTGTACTCGGAGGTCCACCTCACCATCGACAACTCTCTCATCCCCGAAGAAAGATTGTCCCCGACGCCCTCAATGCTCGATGGCCTCGACATGGAAACGGAGACCGACCTTCGTATCCTGGGCTGCGAGTTGATTCAGTCGGCGGGAATTCTTCTGCGGCTGCCGCAGGTAACACAATCGCTGAAAAACTCGATATCTCATCAAAATGCACTTATAAGTTGGCGATGACATATTTTCTCGTCTCTTACTTTTCGGACACAAGCTTTTATTTGGCTCTTGTTAGCTGTCTTGGTAGGATGGCGTGGTGCGAGAAAATGGCGCCTGCCTATTGTCTAGGCCAGGCCCAGATTATATCTCTGACCTAAACCTCCACACTTACGGTGTGTTTCTTGAACAGGTGGCTATGGCGACCGGACAAGTTTTATTCCATCGTTTTTTCTATTCCAAATCTTTCGTGAAGCATAGTTTCGAGGTAAGTCCACCCCTAACCCGAGCCCTCATTTCCAGGCCTCAGTGCTACAGTGTTAGCATAGCTCAAAGTAACGTTGTGGTTGCGTTCTCGGCAGCCATGTTGTCAGTTGACCTGCCAGCGATAATTAGCTCTTGGTGTGGAGTTAGACCAACGCTTCTCTGGCGACATTTGTCATTTTAAATGGATTAAAGAGTCTAAGTTTGAATTGTGCACCCATCAGTCGAGTCCTTGTTCAAAGTGAAGTCAACATTGGCCGCACATGGACGTTGGTGGATCTTAAGTCCAAACATAAATCAATCGGCTTTGTTTTGAAAATAAAGATGAACGTGTAAAAATGTTGCCTCCCCACTTAAATATTGAGTGAATTGATAGGGGTAGTAAAATTTCTTAATGCAGATCTAGTTTAATTCGTTGCAAATAGATTTTAAAAATGTTCTGTAATGCTCTGACTGTTACTCTCTCGAATGTAACCTCTCTACTGTTGTCAATTTTATTTTCTACAGATTGTTGCAATGGCTTGTATCAATTTGGCCTCCAAGATTGAGGAAGCGCCTCGGCGAATACGAGATGTCATCAATGTATTCCACCATCTACGACAAATGAGGGGCAAAAAGTAAGTATTGGCATTTTACCTTCTCATCCTATGTATGCAAAAGTGTAATGTTCATGTTTCCAACCGCGTTCTTCCCCCTCCCCACTGACACCCCAATGTTTTGATGTTGTTTGATTCTGTCAAGTGCTCTTCTGTTTTCTGTTCTCCTCAACTGTTTCAAAGTTTTTCAGTGTTTGCCACAGTGATAGTTTCAAAAGAGTAATTGCCTTCAGGAAACACCAAAGTTATAGACAACTTAAAAGGATGACAAGACACACCACACCTGAGTTGTGTGCATTAGTCATCGTAGAATTCTGTTCAATCCATCGAAATAAGACTTTGGCATTAACTTGGCTTCTCCTTTCCCCTTGCAACCAACTAACAGCGACCAGCTACATTTACCAAAGCCTGGGTGATGTGGAATGGTACGTAAGATGAAGCAGTCGGCATGACAACCATGAGGCGAGGAGGTCAATCTCCTCACCCGCCCCACCCCCCTTCCTGTGGGAGACGCCCGTGGTCTGAGCCACTGCCGGGCGCTGGGAATCGGGGGATGACAGGTTGGCCGAAGTTCCTTGGCCCCCCGGGGGAGATCTTTGAGGACTTCTGTGGTTCAGTCTTGTGCTTTGGGTATCTGTCGACCAATCGGTGGGCCGTTGGGTAAAGTAGTTCTCCTCTGCTCCTAACTATGCATTTGTTTGTGCCTGAAAGAGCAGAACACCTCCCACCTGTTTGTGGCATCTGCAGAAATATCACCTTGCTCGGCGACCTGAGGATTATTTTCTACTTAGCTTTGTCACATCAGTAGTTAAGGAGGTATTGCATCTGTATTTTTATATATTCAGAGCTTTTACTCTAGCTTGAAAAGTCAGAAATTAAGACAAATAAATGTCCTCTGTAGTTTAGCCAATCAGTGATGGTTGTGCAGTCTCAGCAAAAGCAATTCTTTGGAGATTGTGTCACAACAACAGTGAAATGAACCTTGCCAGCTCTCTTGCACATGAAATCCACAGCAGCATTTCATATTCTGATATCAGCACCTTATTCAGGCTTTCATCGGCAGCCGAGCTGCAGGCAGGTCCTTTTGTCGCGAGCAATGACACATTGTACACACAGAGCACGTTTTCTTGTGGTGCCGGACACAATGTTAGCACGAGTAGGTTGACATGTGCTTCTGGGTGTCCTAAGATGTTTATTACCTCAAGTGTACCATTAAATCCCTCTGACCCAGAGGGATTATTGGAGAAAAAAAATATTTCAATGAGCTGCATTAAGTGGATTGTGCAATTTGTTAGCCAATTTGTTAGCCGGCAGCAGTCAGTTAGAGAAATGAAATTTGGGGCTAAGATACTGTGAAGTTCTGATATTTTTCCAATTCAATTGGATCCTCGCAAGTTGGCGCAGGACCTGACCTAGTTCAAATGTAAACGTGACACGCAGGATAATGAGTTTTTTTCAGATGACAGATTTTAGTCAAAATTTAGAGGAAGATCAAAGTGTTGCCTGTTTGTAGAAGCGGGTGATCAAGTTGATATTTCTGTTTGTGCTGTGATACAGTGCTGGTGACAGCCCCTAAACATTCTCACTGAAACCACAGAAGTCTCCAAAACCCCGTCAAACTGTCAGACACGCAAGCAGTTGCTTACAGTTGGTTGAAACGGGCAAAGAACATAAAAACAGAAGGGCACTTAAGTCACTAGCCTGGATTTTTTTGAGAGGGAGGAGACATTTTATTTTGATTCCCCTTTATGAACTTAGGACCCCAAGTCCATTGATACTTGATCAGAACTACATAAATACCAAAAATCAAGTCATCAAAGCTGAACGGCGGATCTTGAAGGAGCTGGGCTTTTGTGTGCACGTGAAGCATCCGCACAAGGTGAGTGTAGTTCTGCACATTTTATTTGCCCCCACACAGACTATCCAGCTCTCTTGACATGTATGACAATAGCCAAACTCAAGGCGACAATGGTAAATCTACCACGGTTTTGTCATTTCAGATCATTGTTATGTACATCCAAGTTCTGGACTGTGAGAAGAACCAAACGTTGGTCCAGACCGCCTGGTAAGTCAACGTGTTACTTGTCTCTTGACCGTTGCCCACAGCAGCAACCCATGTCTTGTCTGCCAGTCGTGCGAGCAGACCTGGGCTAAAGATGAATTGGGAAAAGTTGCACATTGCAGAATAATTTGGAGTACTGCTGGACTTTGTTTGCCGTTGGAGCTCTGGATAGAGCTTTACATGGAGGCATCTACTGCACATGTTACATGACATTTCGCTGTGCTCCATCAGCACAATCAGTAATTTTGAAAGGCATTCAGCGTTATGCCCAGGTCTGTGCAAGATCCACCCACTCCACAAATACCTTCTCACCCTCTCCTGCTTTCTGGCGAAGCAGTATGATTGCCGAACAGTTTTGTCACCGTTGTGTCTGTCCTATGCGTGGCTTAGTTGTAAAGTCTATTTTGCTTGTGGTGCCCAGGGAACTTGGTTTAACTTTGTCCTTTCTCTCTACTCTTTGATTAAAGGGTAGTCCATGCTGGTAAGTCACATAAAGAACCTCTGAACTCTGCCTCCTCCAACCACATGACCTCAGGAAGCTCCCCCCATTGGCTGGCTGCCCGCCCCACTCCAGACAGCCAGTTCCAGTGCCGAGATACACTGATTGAAGGGGGCGGGCCTTTCTCGACTGCCAGCGCCATCTTGTTTTCTCTTGGGTGTACAATAAGGATTTGTATTTCTTGGTCTTGCTACCAAGGTTTCAAGTCTTATGCTTTTTTTTTCCAAAAATAGCTGTAGATACCTTTATTTATTTTTGTTCCTTAAAAAGAAAAATCATCAGCTTTTTTAAAATTGCAGTGGTGTACTGTGCTCTTCCCAACTGATGTGGTGTCCAGACATGTGTCTGTCTTACAGGCTGATCCTGCGCGGCTTTTGCCTCCACGGACCTGTCTCGTCCATGCACCATATTCTGAGTCCAGCGGCCACGAGTTAAATGTCATAGCGCTATTGGGTCCTGTGTTTTTAGCCCAGACCTGATAAATCCAAAGCACAGTGCATCAGCTACTTGAGAATAAGCTTTTGTCACACCAATGTTTCAGCAATTTCCTCTATTGGCCCGTGAGAGCCGTAGTATTTAATGTGGGGGGTACGCTGCTCACATTGTGACTACGCCGTAACCGGTTTGAAGGATGCTAGTTTAGTTTGTCCCCATTCAAACATCTTCTTGGTTCGATTTTATGCTGATCTCTGGTCTGGTCAGGCAGATAAACCATCACACCTCATGTCAACTGTTCTCGTCTGTATGACCTCTATGCCTCCTTAGGACATAGATGCTCTCCACAAACGGGCACTGGTTCGAACTACATCCTGCTTTTGTAGTCCTTACTGTTCTACAACGTTGTTCATCTGCCGTCCGAACCAGCCCGCTCACATTTTTCAAATGCTGAGACTTCATTGTTGATGTCTCTTCTAGGTCTGACGTGGCTATGTGGCCTCTCAAAGCCACATTGACTCTCAGATCACGGTTCATCTCCCCTCAGCATGGTGGCTGTCTATGACCGAACCGTCCAGCCTCTGAGTGCTGAAACGTGAAAACACAACCAACATGCCTGTTGAACTCTGGAGCAACAGTGCAAGTTGTGCATGCCACCATATGTGTGCAAGGCTTCCCCCTTGATCTTAATATATCTTTTCAAAGATGACACTGCCTCAGTCAAATGTCCCTACATGTGTCCACCTGCATGGCTCCTTTTGAAGGCATGTGTCTTGTGTCCCGCCCATCAATGTGTCTGGTCTCCCTCCGTGCTCAGTGCGGCAGCATTGCCAACTTGCGTGTTGAGGCTTTTTTGTATGTGTGCGTGTGTGAGAGGCTGTATGTGGATACCCCAAATAAGAGAGAAGGACAAAGTTAAACCTGTTGAAATGTTCAACTCCAGCACCACCTGCAATCTACTGATGTGCAAATCTTCTCACAAATGTGATGAGAAATCAGGAATAATCTAAATGCATACTTATCTATGTCATGGTAAATCTGGGAAACATCTGACCAGTGTCACTATGTGTCGTGTTAAAGCGAGATATATAATTGACTTTGAATTGAAAATTATTCAAAGAAATGATTTCAGTCTGTCGGTTAAACTGCCGTGACACTTGATTTGTGATTGTGTTTGAGTGATTGATGTGCATAGAGAAGATGCTATGTGTTTTGTGGTCTTTATCTTGTGTCTCCATAGGAACTACATGAACGACAGCCTGAGAACCAATGTGTTTGTGAGATTTCAAGCTGAGACCATCGCTTGTGCCTGCATATACCTTGCTGCCCGAGCCCTTCAGGTAAGAAACGTGAACTTGCTCCCTATACTGCTGTTTGATGGATGTACAGTAGGTCTGTTGAATCGGTGAGTTGCATGTAAAGAATAATTTCATTTTTGTTCTAGATTCCCTTGCCCTGTAAGCCTCACTGGTACCTGCTGTTTGGAGTCAGTGAAGACGAGATCAAAGAGATCTGTATCACCACCCTCAGACTCTACACCAGAAAAAAGGTAATCATCACACACACTCAGTCAACCAAAGTATTCATAGTTGCACACTCAACATATTTATGTTTTTAGAGGAAGACAAAGTAGAATTATTTGAGGAGTATTTGGACCAATGTCAAGCTATACCCATGAATTTTGAATTTATATCTCCTCTCTTTTCCTAGCCCAACTATGACCAGCTGGAGAAGGAGGTGGAGCGCAGAAAAGTGTTTCTGGCAGAAGCCAAGCTCAAGGCCAAAGGGTTGAATCCTGACGGCACTCCTGCCCTCATTCTGGGTGGCTTCTCCCCTGCGTCCAAGCCCTGCTCCCCCAATGTGGTCAAAGTGGAGGAGAAGTCTCCCAACCCACAGATCCTCAAACCAGTCAAAAAGGAGCCAGAGACCCGGACGCAGGTCACCAAGAGCCCACACAATGGGTGAGTCTCATTTTCTCGTGTTATGGTACCTTGACGATGGTGGTATGACCCACAAGATTGTCACAGTTCTGTTGTGACCTTGCATGCTTGATGTTTTCTGTCAGGTTACGAAAAGATGTGAAGATTGGTGGGAACAGCAGAAGTGGGAGCCGGTCCCGTTCCAGAACACGTTCTCGGTCCAGGTCGCGCTCACCTCGGAGGCAGTAAGATTTGTTGTTTTTTCTCATTGGTAGTAGGTGGTGTGAGAAAGTAGCTCTTGCACAATTTGAATCCGTCCTGCACTGGCTGCACCCCATAACTCTCCTGTCCTGCTCCCACAGTTACAACAACAGACGCAGTTGCTCAGGGACCTACAGCTCACGCTCACGTTCGCGCTCTCACAGCCGCAGCCCCTCGCCTCGCCGCCACCCGCCCTCGCCCCTCCTGCCCCACCTGAAGTCAAAGAGCAGCCACCACGGCAATAATGACTCAAAAATGGTAGGCCGTCACAGCGGCGGTGGGGGCGCAGGGTCCGGACACAAAAGGAAGCGCTCGCGCACCCGATCACGCTCCCGCTCTCCCATCAAAGTAGAGCGGGAGAGGGAGAGGGAACGGGAGAGAGACAGAGACCGCATTCCCTCCGACCTCCTGTCAAAGAAACACAAACACGAACGTGGAGGTGGCCATCACCGAGGAGACAGGAGAGACAGGGAGAGGTCTCGCTCTTACGACAGGGACAGAGACAGGGAGCGCAGCCACAAGAGCAAACACCACAGCAGCAGTGGACATTCAGGACACAGTCGCCACCGCCGCTGAGCGACGCCCCGACAAATCACCCCTGGGTCCGAAGGTCACAATTGCGAGCTGTATATTCCATCCAGATCTGATGTACGGATTTTGACACCATGGAGCGGCACTGTCCCATAATAGGAAATGGTGGTTGCGAGGTTGAAACACTCCTCTCATAGCACCGATGCTGTGCTGTCTCACTGTCTCAGTATGACCCACCCTCAAAAGTTAATCTTTGTCCAACAATACCCCACATTGTATCTCCTGCAGTATATGGCCAGTCCCGGTTCTGCTCGGCCTCTACAATTTTTGTTTGCATCCCGACAGGTATTCCACAGTTCGGTTGAGGCCTTTAATGACACTGTCATTTTTTCTAATTTGCAGCCACATTTTGGCTTAAAATTGTTATAAAATCATGACATTGGAAACTGCCTCAATCCATTGTGTAGCTAAATCTTCTGCAGCGGCACAAATGGCCCAGTGACAGGATTTCTTTCTTCTTAACGTGACTGTCACTTGTACCAAACCCCAGACAGGATTGACCAACTTGGTTTCAATGACATCGTTGAAGATTTACTGTTTGCTAACCCAGACAGCTGTGATTGTTTGAACAGCCTGCCAGTGATCAATTAGTAAAGGTGTCTGGACGGTACTGGTTAAGTGGAGGGACCTCAGAGTGTGATTAATGCCCTAAAACGGTGGTTGTTTTTGTCGCCATCTGTCTCTACTTCTCCCTTGATTTGACTTGTTCTGTTATGTTGATTCTCGGTTTTACATGTGAAGTTCTGCATTTGGGGAGAAAACTTATTTACAGTGTAAAGATGGATTGACATTTGCAGACATTGTAATATGCTTTGATTTATAAAAGCAAAATGTTCAGCGGGATGACGGGAAGAAAATGTACAATTTAAAGATTATTATTCAGGAAAGATCACCGTTTGCACATCAAGGGAGGGGCAGGCACGTCTCATTAAGTTGGACAGGTGTACAGTATGTCATTAAAACTGTTCTGTACAGATGCAAAATATTTTCTCTAGACTTTTTTTTTTTTTTTTTTTTTACTATCCATTTGGGGATGCAGACTTAATTTCAGAGTATTTTAGGCTTGTGAATTTATTACACTGGTTTTTAGTCTGCATGTGTTTATTTGTTCATGTGTTCATTTTTTATCAATAAATGAATCATGTCACCAGCTGCAGTCTGTGCAAGTGCACGATACACACCTTAGGCATCTCATTACAACAAAGAATTTTTTGGAGTGGAACTTCACCATTTTTTAACCAAAGAGGCATCTGCACATTTACCTATTTTGACATCTTCAAAGGATCATTTGGCCTATAGACTTCAATTCATATACTGTATATTCACTACTGTGGAGACTTGAAGGCATGAAAGAGTCTGTGGGCTTCCCTTCCTGCTCATTTGCTATGAACGTCCAGCAGAGGGCAGAATAGAGACGGAAACAAATGCCACAGAACAATTTTGAAACATGCTGAGTCTGTACAAGTCTGATGGAATAGTTCCCAAAACCCTACTACCTGTCAAGGTGCAAATCAATGGCCGTTGCCCGAAACTGACAGATAATTGGACATAACAGTCTACCATGAGGAAGACAGGCAAAGATGTATGTGCTGGCACTCCCGCCACAAACCTCAGAAATGACAGACCTGTTCTCAATAAACTGACAAACACATAAAAGCCCTCTATTCATTGTTCAGCCATGTACTTAATCCCTGCACTGGTGCATTTTATTTGATGAATTATGAACACAATAAAACACGTCATTTCCATATTGTCTTTGAAGCAGTGGGCTCTACAAAATAGAGAAAAAGGAGGAACAACGGGTAAAAAATGACTGCCTCATTTTTTTGCAGTATGAAGTCACATAAAGCTGTAACGATGAGTAGATCAGCCGTGATTATTAGGAAAATTGCCGCACCAGCACATGTCAACTTGTATTTCTTAGGTCTCTCTCTCTTGATGTAAGAAAAGGTAGAATTCAAACCACAGGTTGTAATTGTGTCACATGTCTTCCTGTTAGATTGTGGGAAGACACTTAACTTCGGTGTGCCGCTCCTACAGTTGTGGTGGCTGCCAAGCTGCTGGGAGAGGAAAAACAGAGGAATTGCGAAAATGTGTGCAACAAAGCCTTTAACAGCCAAGGTGCTCAAGTGGAATCCGTTCTTTTTTTCATATCTCGGCTCGGGTCAAAAACACGAAATGGATAAACGGGAAAAACGTGACTGAATTAGATATTGTTCCTTTATTGGTGCGGTTCACGTGACCCGGAAGGTTGGCAATCAGCGGAACTTCAGCCACGATCTATCGATCATGGCGGCGCCGGAACCACGCACAACTTTTACCACGGAGCTTTTCGACAGCGGTTTAACATACGCCGAAAGTCGCGTAAACATTATTTTATTCCAGATCTGCAGTGGTGAACCACGGCATGTGGGACCAGGTTCGGGTGGATCATGGTAGTTTGGAGTTTTCCCTGTGTCTTTACATGCAAGACAGGCTGTCAAGATACAGACAAAACCTCAGCAGGACACCACACCTCCAAACCACGTCAACAAGGGTAAGGGCTGTGTGAATGAATATAAAAATTATTGGTGCTTCATGGACCTTCAGAGTGTATATAAATCTTGCATCACCCAATGAATTGATGCAGATTGTAGTCATGTACTGTATAGACTGTACATTACCAATGTGCTGTCAGTATCGATTTACATTCCACTATTACTTTATATTACATTTTATATATTTTATTTACATTACTTATTTATATTATATATTTATATTACATTTTAACATGCAACTCAGTTCCAACAGGACCAGGGCTTTGATATTCTAAGTCTCATTTTTGGGCCTAACGTTTAACATCTCACCATGTCAAAGTAAAAGTGGGGATTACTCTTTTTCCTTTAGTTGCTTAATTTAAGTTCTGGTTTTATAAATGATGGGTCATTTCATCATTATGTCTATAAGTATCTTTATAACAGAACCTGCGAGTTGAGCGGTTTTGACCAGATGTGAAGAAGCGTGAGAACTATCCATTGAAACGGGCTCTGGTTCACATGCTGGACCAAGAGTTTGTGGACATGGAGGACAACCTCACATGTATGCTAAAGTGAAATTTTGATCCATTACTGTATTTCCACTCCCAGTCCACCCAACCAAACCAGTATTGCTTTGCTTCCATGTCTTAGGAGGTGGGATACCCAGTTAACTGACAGCAGGTGGCTGCCCGGCAAAAGTCTGAGAGAAGCTACTGCAAACAAGACTTGAGATCCTCACTGAGCTGGGAGTCTACTTTTGGAGCACATCCAGGACAGATGCCGAGCAGAGCAGAGCTTTGCTTTTGAGAGCTCCCCTGACATGGCTCTTCTTTTTAATCATGTCGTTAACAACCAGGATACTCTGTTCCAGGATGCTTTCATCTGCCTGATAAATGTGATGTAGTTATTGGATAAGGTGACCATTTGCTCTGTTCTATATATATTGAAAAACATGGATGTAGTTATTGATGAACGTTACAAAGCTGCCATGTCCCTAAGTTGTAAATTGAATATTTTTGCAAATAGTTATCAAACTGTTTTATTTAACCACTCGACGCTTATAAAGGCACAGGAAAATGGTGTCAAAGATTTGTTTTTATTGACTTCTAATTCATGAAGGTTAATACTCAGCTGGAACCTCAAAACAAATGTAGGCCGGATAGTGCAGTGGTTAAGACTACTGACTGTGACGCAGGGGACAGGGGTGCATATCCACCTTACACTGCTATGGCGGTGGGGAGCCAGGACACTAGGTCTGCGGACGTCCCCACCAAAGCACCCGCATTACAACAATTTTATATTAACTATACCATAACATTAACACAAATGTATGAAATAATAACTCAGTTTATTGGTTGGGGGGTGAAGACATCCCCCCCTGCAGACCTAGTGTCCTGGCTCCCCCTTGCCGTAGCATTGAAGTTATTAAATGAATGTTTACCCTGGGAGGGATTTGAACCCCTGTCCCCTGCGCCACAGTCAGTAATCTTAACCACTGCACTATCCAGCCTACATTTGTCCTTAGGTTCCTGCTGAGTATTAAACTTAATGAACACAACAGAGGCACATGGCAGCAGCTCCTCTCAGACTTTGGCCAGGCAGCCACCTGCTGTCAGTTCATCGGGTATCCCACCACCTAAGACATGGAATCAAAGCAATACTGGTTTGGTTGGGTGGACTGGGAGTGGAAATAATGGATCCAAATTTCACTTGAGCATCCCTGGGATCCTGTGTGCATTCCATGAACGCACCACTCTGTCAAGTCCCATTTGGCTGACTTGACATGTCAGATTTGACATGCAGAATTTTGTGGGTTGTCCTCCATTTCCACAACCTCTTGGTCCAGCAGGTGCACCAGAGCCCGTTTCAGTGGATACTTCACACACTTCTTCATCTGTGGACACAGCCGCTCAACTCGCAGGTTCTGTTATAAAGATATTTATAGACATAATGATGAAATTCCCCATCATTTATAAAAAGTAGAGTTGTCCGATAATATCGGAGGGCCGATATTAGCATAAAAATGTAAAATCGGTATCGGATTTTTTTGCTTTAAAACCGATAAAATAGAAACCGACAAAAATAAAATAATGCTTGCGTTACACCGAAATAGTGCCTATACGCTCCTGAAGCGTTTACCGGCGCTCATATGGGTATCGGCTGTTATCGGTATCGGTGAATTGAGAGTTGGACAATATCGGCAAATCGGATATCGGCAAAAAAGCAAATATCGGACATCCCTAATAAAAAGAGAACTTAAGTTAAGCAACTAAAAGAAAAACAGTCATACCCACTTTTACTTTGCCACGGTGAGATGTTAAAAGTTGGGCCCAAAAATGAGACTTAGAATATCAAAGCCCTGGTCCTGTTGGAACTGAGTTGCTTATCTCCTGCTAAGTATGAGTCACAAATAGGAGTTGGACTCCAGCATGGACAGTAAGGCTTACAAGTCAAATCAAGAGATAAATGAGATTACACAAAAGTATGTAGAAATAAGTATAAAACACAAAAGCATCAAACAAAACATGATAAGTAAAAAACGTATATGTAAAAGTCAGATGTCAAAATGTAATATTAAGTAATAGTGGAATGTAAATCAATACTGTGATGTACAGTCTGTACACTACTGGACTATAATCTGTATTAATTCAGTAGGTGATGCAAGATTTATACACGCTCCTGGGGTCCATGAAGCACCAATGATTTATATATTCATTCACACAGCCCTTACCCTTGTTGACGTGGTTTGGAAGTGTGGTGTCCTGCTGAGATTTTGTGTGTATCTTGACAGCCTGTCTTGCATGTAAAGACAGAGGGAAAACTCCAAACTACCATGATCCACCCGAACCTGCACCCACAGGTCCCACCTGGTCTCACGACTGCAGATCTGTAATATATATATTTACGCGACTTTCTGCGAGTGTCAAACCGCTGTCGAAAAGCTCCGTGGTTTAAGTTGTGTGTGGTTCCGGCTCGATGATCGATAGATAGTGGCCGAAGTTCCGCTGATTGCCAACCTTCCGGGTCACGTGAACCGAACCAATGAGGGATAACGTCTAATTCAGTCCCGTTTTTCCCGCTTATCCATTTCGTGTTTTCGATCCGAGCGGAAAAATGAAAAATTTTTCGACTTTGATTTAATTACATCACAGTGAGTTGAGCCTGGGCTCGCGCGTCGCAGCTCTGAGTTACTGCACGTAGAGAAGTGACAGACGGCTGACGGATCGGAACAGGTTTAGTTGTTATATCACCAAGGCTGTTTGGACCGAGAATATTCATCACACAAAGGAACAAGCAACAGCCCATTAAACCAAAATCAGAAGCACAATTTGTCTGTCATGCGTCTCCTTCTTATTTGACTTCAGTTAAACTGACAATAACGGTGATCGGTGAATGCTACACTTTCCACATTAGATCAACACACACAGATGGAAAATCTGAGGATGGCAACTTCGGCTTTCTCCTTTTACACTAGCGTTCATGTGTTCTTCTGGCTAGTTTCATGATCAATGCGTTCAGATCTCCAGCTGGGAACCTAATTATTTGTCTACAATCTGAAGTAGCTAATGGATGCCTAAGAGAGATATAAAAAGGCAGCATCTGGTTAAAGTTGTAGACGTGGGTAAGTGGCACTGAGGCAGGGCAGATCAGCATCAGCACCACATGACACTTGGTGTCACGCGTGGGCTGCGGGAAAACACACACAGGTCACACAAGGGGTCGATGGGGATACACACAACCAACTGCCGACAATAACGAATTCTTAAATCTGCCAGAACCTCACACGATGAATCGCCGGCAAACAATGTCAAAAAAATCCCCGGTTTCTAGCCAAGCATCTCGGGCTGAGTCATGGCCGCCGCTGCTTTTTCCAAACCTCTTTTTCCTGGACGTGACGAGTGTGTTGAGCACGCTGGACTCTGAGGGTGACATCTGTCCTCCTAATCCACGCTGCCAGGCTCCGATTTGATGATGTGTGAAGGATCAGGAAGATCCAGATGTTTCGGCCAAAGTCGAGTTTGGACCTGGTGAGAGTTTGACATTCTCACTTTGAGTTTTAACATGCTACTCTAACCCTAACCCTAGCCCCAACCCGCAAGAGGAGAGGAATTTGGGATCTCCGTAGTGCGCATATGGGACAAGTTTTGACAAACTTAGTTGCATATGTTAGCTTGTGTTTGCTCTCGGTCTGTTTAATATTAGGCAGCATCCAAACACTTGTGCTGCTCTTTTTTTTTTTAAAATTTGTTATTCATGATCGCTGTGCTTGATCAAACGTGTAATATAATGTGTGTGTGTCTGTGTGTGTGCCAGTGTGAATGTGTGTTCCCCCTGGTGTCGTCTTAGGACCACATGACAGTGGGAGAGTTAAGCCTCCCTAAATGAAGGCAAATGAAGAAAAGATGGCGTCCAAAACAATCCCTACTTTTGTTGAGAAGCTCTGTTTTTCTTTTTTTTCCTTCTTTTCTTTTTGTTCTGTGTATAAGAAACACGTCGTTTTAATGTGTTCTTTTTCCTATCAACTCCTGTTTCGTGTTACACAGTATAAATCAAGCCCATGTGTCAAGAGAGCACAAGCGGAGGTTTAAAATGTCAATAAATGATCCATAAAGGAAGAAATATGAAAATATGCCCTCATACGGTCTAAAACCTGACAAGCATTTATGCGTTTGGGGTATAAGGAAAAAAAGAAAGGGGACACAAATGTGACCATCATGTGACCATGATCTGTAAATTCAGTAGTTTTATTAGTTTTATTTGCTCTGTGTTACAGCTGCACTTGTAAAAAATAAATATCATCACATATCAAAATCAAAATAGCAAATCAAATGGTAAGTACAAAAAATATCCGATCAGACCGAGGCTGAGATGTTTCAGAAACACTGCCGTAATACTTGCGTCTCACACACACCCACGCACACACACCCACGCACACACACACACAGTCTTACTGTGCTTTAAGGGACGGACGGACAGACAGACAGACAAATAGGTGGATAGATAGGATGGAAGGACAGACAGACAGACAGACAGACAGACAGACAAATAGGTGGATAGATAGGATGGACGGACAGACAGACAGACAGACAGACAGACAGACAGATAGATAGATAGATAGATATATAGATAGCCATTCTCACCAATATATTTCTTATAGTTATTGACACAGCTGCCTGTGAGGGGGTTCTGCCTTGACCGGAGGCCTCCAGACATGGCTGGTTCTGGCTACAGACGTGGACCCCGTTGGAGGTCCGGCGGGGGTAAATGAAGCCGGCGTGTTCACGCCGGCTTGTTCACGCCGTGGCCCCTCCACAGCTTTGACGCTCACGCCGTCAGACGTTGGCTTCAAACTGTGCCGAGTCAATACTCACGGCAGGTTTGGAGAGGGGGAGGAAGCGGGGAGCAGGTGTGGGGGGTCTCTTCAGGGTGGCAGAGAGATATAGTTGGCAGCTGGAGTCAAATGGTGTGTGTTGTGGACTCCCGTGTGTGTGTGTGTGGTTTAATCTAGTGCAAAGACTTCAGGTTTTCTCTCCATGCCAGATGAAGAACACATGATGCGATTGAAAGGCGCCGACGGGCTCCAGCATCGTTCTGCTGAGTGACAGAGCCGCTGCAATATGTAGGTCACGGGCGGAAAGAGAAGAGGAGGAGGAGGTGGAGAGGGAGGGCAGAGTCTGGGGGCAGACGTGGGTCGACCCTCCCCTCCGTCGCATGTGTGTTTGCGTGTGTGTGTGTGTGCATGTGTGTGTGGCGATTGAGCAGCCGTAACCTGAACACAGTGGGAACGGCTGCTCTGGCCGCCCGAGGGGTCGCAACGGAGTCGCTCGGCTGTTGGGCACCTCGGGGCTGTGGGATCACTTTGGCCGACGTGCCGCACGCAGCGAAAATTTGATTTCACGCAGAGAAAATGTCTGTCAGCCGCAGGAAGTCACAAACTAAAGTGGGTCGCCAGCTTTGGTTTCCTCAGGTCCCGTGTGGGTGAAGCACCTGTGTCAGCTAAGTGAGTGAGCGAGGAGAGGACTGGAGGGGAGAGGGAGGAGAGAAGAGGGGAGGAGAGGAGAAGGCATGTAGAGGAGAGAATAAGTTAGGTTAGAAGAGAAGAGAAGAGAAGAGAAGAGAAGAGAAGAGAAGAGAAGACGACATAGGAAGGCTCAATAGAGTGAATGAGAGAATAAGCTGGAAGTACAAATGTGAACAGAAGAAGAGAAGAGAGGAGAAGAGAAGAGGAGAGGAGAGGAGAGTAGAGGAGAGGAGAGGAGAGTTCAGGCAAGGAGATGCGAAGAGTAGATAGAAGAGGAGAGAATGGAGAAGAGGAGAGGAGAGAAAAGGAGATGAGGAGAGGAGAGGAGAGGAGAAGAGGAGGACAAACAGGGAGGCGGCACATTGCTATAATTCAACGTAGCTGCCTCACTTCACTGACTGAGGCTCAGATTTCATCCCTACTTTCAACAAAAACACTCGATTCCGTTGCGTCAATAAAAATCTCTCCAGACTTCAGTTCTCACTAAATCGCCTCCGCGTTGAGGCAGCTGGAGTCCAACCACTTGAGGGCAAACCTCCGATATGCCCCCCCCCCCCCC
>OMPJ01010461.1:0-10710 GCA_900312935.1 Carapus acus
GGGGGGGGGGTGAATTTTGATGTAAAACTTTTCAAGATGGTTCAGTGTTGTACATCATGCTCAGTTGACATTGCCTGTCAGCTTTATTTTTGCTGCGTTACTGGAAATAAAAGCTCCCTGATATTTCTGATAATGATTGTTTGTCACTGACTGTTCACACCCTCAGTGGGAAGATGATTAGAATTTCCAAATAACCCTTGTGCACTTGAGGACTGACTCTGTCCTGATCTCAATGGTGTTTCTCTGAAAGCCGTTTCCATTTTCACCACATTCCTGTTTATCTCCTCTCAGAAGGAAAGAAATTGGTGCCCAATTGAGGAAGAATATTTGTGCCGAGATCCACATTTTACATACTGTCAGCCTTGGCCATTCCTTATTCAAGGTTCAGAACTAGGCTTCTGCAACAGATTTAAATTACAAAACGCAGGACCTTCGATAGGCACTTCATGTATGTCAAAGGCCTTTTTGTGTCTTTTTCATGGGGGCAAGGTTTGATTGCTGTTATCGACATGTGCCTTATATGTGTGATTATTGTGTGGCTCTAAATTCATTTTTTCTCATTTAGCAGAAATTATCGGTTACGATTTATTTTGCAACAAGGTTATGATTGCTACAAAATGCAGTGCCACAGCGCAGCCACTAGATGGCAGCATGAGTACAAAGAACAGCGAGCTCAGGCAATTTTCATTGTTTTATTTTTTTCCATTTTTTTTCTAAAAGTGGCCTATTGAACATTTTTATTTCTCCTTTACTAATATCAATCAGATATCAGTGAAATTCTTAAAAAGAAACATATAATCATGCTAGTTACTACAGGACCTGGACATTTACATTGTAGACTCTGAGAATTCTGAGCTGTTAAAGCACAAAAAGTCACAGAAAGAAATACTACAGAAGTTGGGGGGGACAAAAAAAAACAACAGTTGGGTTCCAAATCAAAATACCATGCTGAAAAATAATGTGGCACATCTCAAATACCATACAAAGTAGTAAAATTGAATGGCTTCAATTCAGTTCCTAGAAAAAAAGGACACTTTGATTAAACCAAATGTTGATTTTCTTTAAACCATTGCGGAGAAAAGAGGTGCAGGACGGCCTCTAGCATGTTCTAATTTGGAACAGATAAGAGAAATGGGAGAACCTGAGCTGTAAGCCACCATAATGCTCCAATTTCTGATAACCTGGCAAACAGTTTCTCCTCATTCTGACATCAAAGAAACAAATCTTTTTTTTTTTTTTTTCAGGTGACATTGATGGGAAGACTTGTATGTCTCTCTCGATTGAAGACAATCTACTCCAGACATTTGGAATCGCTGTACAAACACAGCTACTGAATCACCACAAGTGAAGGCAAGAGCTCCAATTCCAATTGCAATTTCCACCATAAATCCAAATTAGCTTGATAAGAAAACCCATGTATTGCCACAGTTCAATTTGGACCAAGGAACATGTGACTGAAAATTGGAATATTCTTCATTCACTGAATTCAAAGATGCCATCTTGTAAAACTTTCCATCACCAGACATTTTCCATAAGTGTACATAATTGTATTTATTTTGTATACCATTGAATTTCCATGCATCCATCCTACAAAATTCTGTCTTCATCGAAATGAAAATGGGAAGCAATGGACATTTCCATTGTGTGCATATTGATGTTTGTGTGGGTGTCAATTTTTCCTTTGCGTATCTGTTGTTGAGACAGCCACGATTGCAGGCCTGCATTAGAATTTGATGCATACTTGTAATTACTGTGCAGATTTTGAAGAGCTAATTTATGTGATCTTTGATACAATATTTTCTGAAGTTTGCCCCCAACTATGATCCAGTGACTGTCTTTGTCAAGCAGATGATGTCTAGTATTCAGTCGAGAAAACAGGTTCGCAGGCAGATCAGAAAACTGCATGAGAACCATTCAGTCATACCGACTCTTGCTTGCTCTCTCTCTCGCTCTCTCTTTCTCTCTCTCTCACACTCACTCACACACACACACACGTGCAGTCACAAAAGGGCAAAGGTAAAGCTGTAGCCCTCCCAACCTGAGGAAATGATTGTCAAGCATGCACACAGTTTTAGTTCAAACCACCTGGTGAAAAGAAGCAAAGTTGGTTATCCATTGGAGATGATTTGACTGAGGGTGGAAGGGATAAAAGGAAACAATACATCATCTGGTAACGATTTAACAATAACGCTGAATTTCATGACCAAAACCAACCCCTTGTAGAAGGTTTGTCTTGTGTATGTAAGTACAGTATGTGTCTGTGTGTACGTGTGTGCACTTCTCAAACTAAACACTTGATCACATGGCCACGCTAGAATACAAAATTGAGCAAAGTAAAATCAACCGTACTAGTGCTATGGTTTTGTACATAATATACACATAGTCAACAGTGATCTCTAGAATTGTTTTATTATCGGAGACTCGTCCTGTGAGCAAAAGGCGCTACTGGGGTCACAGTGGGGACTTCACTCTTCAGAGCGCTATTGTTAGCTATGGTCACTGACCACTCGGGGATGCGATATGTGTCAGAGTAGCTATGGAAGGTGCTATCAAACTGAAGATGCCATCACAGCGTTCTGTTCTTCCCAGCCTTCAAAAAGCGAAACGCCTGACATTTTGCAAAACGTGGTGAATCGTAATGAAGCTCCCATCCTTGGTGGTGCAGTTTTCTGATTTTGTTTAGCAGTTTCGGCAATGTTGCAGATAGTTCCTGTTCATTTGCCTTTTTCCATCCATTCCTTTGGACAGCACGTTGACAGAAATAACACTCGCAACGATGAACGATTGCGAAACGGATCAGAGTAGAGCCTTGGGAGAATAGTCGAGTTAGCATCTCTGCAACATCCCAGCATTGACTCTGCCACTGAGAGATGCGCAGGAGGATGCCAAGAAGATCATGGGGGACTGAGAGTCAAGAAAATCAAACACAAGTAGTAGAATCAAGAGAACAACTATTGCAACAATGGACATATTTGCATTTGCAGGAGCAGCTTGAGGGAAGAGCCGTTTGGCTTATTGAGTTCAGGAAGCTTCTTAGCTGGACAGAAATCCCTCCATGGTTTGATTCGAAGGGCTGTGGATCTAGTACTGACCCGGTGCGTCAAAACACGATAGTAATTTGTGAATTCGGAGTGTCGCTCATTGCAAGATCGGTACAAGTATGTAGCTTTCATTCCACTGACACTTTAGGCAGGTATGGACAGACAACAGGTGGCGGTGGAGAGATTATTTTGGAGGAGAGCAGTGCGTTGGTGGAACAAACTGGGTGGAGAACTCCGGGTCCACACACAGGGTCCACATCCTGCCTGACGAGGTCATTCGTGCAGGGACATTGGGTGGCATAGAGGGACTGGGGTGGGGATGGGGACGCAGGTATCCGAGGGTTAAACCTCGTTCACGTTCTCCGGTTGCTCTGGCGCTACAGGGGCCCTTTGAACTGGTTCCCAGAGAGATGCTGTCTGATGGATGGCTTCGAACCTGCCGCATCGCCCAGCTTCCTCCACACCACCTGCGTGTCAGGGACGAGAGAAACAGAGAGGGCGAGGAGGCGCTTAGAATAGAGGACTTCTTTGATTAGGGGCAGAAAAACTTAACACACAAGCACAAACACACTTTTACGGCAGACCTGTGTCTCTATTGTGTCCCTGTGAGGCCGCCACCCTCTTTATAGTGAGAGACAGAGACGGAGCCCCCTGGGGGACCCCCCTGTGACACCACAGAGGGACTATTGTGGAGCTCTATGGAATGAGCCGGCCTCTCGCATACCTCAGGCAGGCCCCCGATAGGCTGCTGTCCTCGCTTTCTCATCGGCTAACCTTTCACACCCCCCCCTCAAAAACGTGGGCCCTATTTTCAGCAGCACGGGAGAGCGAGGGAGAGGGAGAGGGAGAGGGTGCTGCGTAAGGGTGCCATGTGGGGTGAGGCAGGGATGCTGGGGGTGCGTGGGTGCTCTTTTCATCGCCACGCCGGTTTCTATGCTGATAGCTCAACTACTGTTCTCTGTCCGGAGGCGTCCAATTAAGAGTTCACTTTGTGACAGGAACTAGGGGGCCGGGGACGGGGAGGAGGCGGTGGTGGAGGAACAGTTGGGCTGCGGAGGCAGTGGATGCTCGGCAGTGAGAGAGAGGGCGAAGGGAGGGAGAAGGAGAGGGAAAGAGAGAGAGACAAGAAAGAGAGAGAAAGGGACAAGGCAAAGACAGAAAGAGCAAGGTGACGGCAGAGGTAGGAAGAGAGGCTTGTAAGTGGGCCAAACAGACGCGGCTAAATCAGACAAGGTCATTAGCGGGGGCAGCTGACCTGATTTCAACCTCAGTTGCAGGGAACTGGAATAGGAATGCAGCATGGGAAATGTAGCTTGATTATGAATTCATTATCTACGGCGGTTCTCTTTGTTCTTCCTCTCTTTAGTTTTTGACGATTGGCTACGTGTGGACATGGTCAAAATAACAACCAACGAAGGGTTAGTTTCCTCCACACCCTTTGTCGCGCCTCTGTTATTTTGCGGGAGTTCAAGCTCCTGTTTGACGCGTGGCACCAAAACGCCGACGCTCTGCGCTTACATTGCACATCTCTCGCACAATGGCCTTCTCTTTCTCGCTCAGGTCGTCCTCGTAGTCTTCTGGAACCTGCTTGTCCAGGTTCTCATGGACCTCAAGCACCTGTGAGGAAGACAAATTTTGTGTTGGTGACATGGACGAGTTCAATGACGCTCGTGACTTTGTCAGCTGCGAGTTGAAGGCCGTCTCGCATTACCTTCATGGCGTGTACCACGGCCTCGGGCTTCTGGACGCAGGACAGGTAGCCGGTCGCAGGCGAGGACTCGCTTGTCGGGAGACGCCCCGTACCCTGAAAGAGCAAGACTCATCAGTATCGCTGACAGTGATGGTATTGAACAATTGTTGTCTCTCGTTTGGGAGTAACCACGTTGTCACATTGCAACATAGTTCAAGGTCAATATCATGAGTAAGACTGTCAAGACAAGACCAACTATTTTACAAAACATCTGCGATCTGACAGACGCATTGCGCAGATTTTATTCCTCCAGATTTGTCAATAGATGCCGTAAAAAATGTGACGGGAAGGCGCCGTGTCTGAGACCGGAAAACAACACTTGTGTCAGTGATTTGATTCCAGATTTAAGCAACCATCCTCCTGATCTTTGTGCTTTTGCCCCTCTATTCACCTGGAAGAGCGTTGGTGATTTAATCTGCTGTGATGGGGCCAACCAAGCGAGAGGACCACGGGGCGCTCCACTCATCCAACCTTACAACACCCCCACCCCCCTTCAAAGCCCCCCTTGGAGGCCCCACAGAGTGGCCCCTGTATTTGGGAGGGATGAGGTGGTGGGGACACAGAGATCGCTGAGCTGCACAATGCCCCCATTCACACAGAGCTGGCTGCATGGCCGCGCGTTGGACACAGCCGTGTGACTATTTTGTGCTCACCGGTGGATGCGCTTGTCCACTTCCTCTGCTGCTGCCATCGGTCTCGTCAACCGTAACGCCGCAACAATAATGCGCGCACCTCTGATGACTACGCAAACTGCTGACCCAGAGCGTCGTGATCCTGATTCAAACTGTCAACCACTTGAAGCAACAGTCGTCTATTAAGTACTTGAACGTCCCTATTCAATCCTTCATGTCTGAATATAAACAGGTATTGTGCTCTGGGCTTCAAGTGATGTATTCCAAATGTATTTGTGAAAATTAAGAGATAAATGAAGCCATGTTTGTGACACTATGAATGCTATATAGTATAACGTACTGTAATATTCAAGTGTATTGAAGTGTACCACAGCTACTACCAAAACATCTACTCTGTAATCTGCGGCTACGACGAGCAGGTGGGCAGCGAGGTAGCACAGTGGTAAGCAAAATGGTTGAAGGTTCCATTCTGCCTGTCTGTGTGGAGTTTGTGTGTTCTCAAAAGTTTGCGGTGGACACCTCGGTATCTCCCACCATCAAAGGAATACAGTGGAACCCCGAGATACGAAAGCCCGACCATAAGAAAAACTCATTATACGAAACGGCATTCGAAGAATTTTTCGACTTATAATACAAAAAAATTAGAAAATTAGCTCGCCGCTGCACTTGTGTTCGACTGTATACTCCATGATGCTGCATTCAAAGCTACTCGTAACTCATAATTTTCCAGTTAAAAGTGGGCGGGACTACAGCCAAACCCATGAACTGACTACTTTCAACTCGATTGTACTCAAGTACTCCAACTTCTGCATTCGACGTCACGCAGTGTATTTTTTGTACTCAAAAATGATGTACCAACAGCAGACGGTGATGCCTGGAACGGTTTGAAGTCGTGATTTGTGAATCTCGAACTCGAAAGTTACCAGTTACGAGTAGCCTCGAACGTGGCACAAGATCCTGCTCTCCCATTGGTTATCTCCTCTGATGCGAGTCGCCTCCATAAGATCCTGCTCTGCTATTGGTCCGCATCTCTCACACTGTGTGCCTGCCGAAATCATTCGGCCAGTTTGTTTTGACGCGCTAATATCCACTTCATTTACAGGTATTAGAGGTTTAGTTAGGTTTATTCGACCATATATCATTGTTGTTTTACCGTTATTATTGAATTCAAAGTGTTTTTTTTCTGAGGGCTTGGCACAAATTAGCTATTATTATCATATATATACTATATATAAAACTTGACTCAAAATACGAAAGAATCATTATATGAAGGCTACTCCGGAACGAATTAATTTCGTATCCTGAGGTATCACTGCATTTATGTGCCAGTTCTCCTGTCAGTGCTCTGACCAAGGTGTGGAGCCCACTCCCGTCTGCTACTCCTATTATGACTGCTAGCTATAACGATAACAGAAATAATTTCAATAATCCTACTGTAATTGTGAAAGTACACCTGCATGATGGGTAAGAGTAGAAGTAAGAGGCATGAAGAAACATTGAGTATTTCTAGGGGTCTAAACTAGGTGGGAAGAGTATTTGACACCTTCTCTGCTCCCCTTTAGTCTATTAGTTTTGCTGGAGAAGAAATGTTAAGTTTGAGAGGGTTGTGTCCGGCAAAGTTCTCAAACTTTCCAGTGGACTTTCACAAGTGTTACAACTACGCAGAAAAATTAATCGAAGAAGTAATGTCTAACATTTCCACACTTTCAAGCCACATCTCTGTGTGCAATGCAGTGGTTTGTATCAACAGTGATAGAACTAATTTAAATTATGAAGAAAGCTGTTTGTTTACAAGCAGTATCTGGAAAAATTTAGATTATTTTGCAAGATTTTTGAGGGGAATATCATTTAGCCGGAACATTCCGGCTAATCATTAACCAGGAAGACTTTCACCGATAAATTCACATCATTTAAACATAAAGCATCAAAGAGGGCGAACGATCCTTTATTTAGCTACAGGGACAATGGATGCAGCCTCAGTTGATGAAGAGGAACACACATCAGAGTGAGAACCGCTTTGTTTCTGGGCTATACAATTATGAGATGTTTGTTCCTCACCCAAAATCCCACATTGTCACTGACCTGTAACTGGGGCCCACACCAGAGACAAAAGGGCCAAATACTAAGGCTGGGACTGGAATGGACACATACACAATCACACAAACCTGTCACTACATTCTCCACCGTCTCTGTCACCATCTCCTTCCTTTCTCTCTTGCATTCCACCTCTCTCTCTCTGTCCCCACCTCCTCTCCATCTCTGTCTCACACCGTCTCACATGTGAATGGACGTGGGCCAGATCTACAGTCCTCGCCCACTATCCTCATGTCCTCTTTCACAACATCCGAACAACATCTCTATCTTTTTTCCCTCTTTTTTCTTCTACCTGGCTATTCCATCTTTAGCATCCTTTGTCCAATAAATCCACTGTCACCCACCTGCATATGACCAAACCATCTCAGTATGGATGTGTGTGTATGTGTGTGGTAGCCTTTTGGGCACTGACCATGTGTGTGGCTTCCTGGCGTTGGGGCAGAGAGGACAGCTGGGACTCTGAGTGATAGAGGGTCATTCCCTTCCTCAGGGCACGCAGATCACCTGGGTTACACTGCTGTGGACAAACAACAAGACAAACATACAAGGACAGAAAATGTCAGGTTTAATGCCTGAAATTATGGATTGTGCCTTCACCATATTTCACTCGGAGAAGAAGAAATGAAAGAGGTTCATATCAGATTGGCAAATCACAAACAAGGTCCACAAACTTAAGGGAGGCTTCAGAAATGTGTCTAACGTCCAATGAAACAATATATCATCAGGTGAATGGGTGTTTATGTGCGCGTACAGTATTTGTGTCTGTGTAGGTGCATGAGAATATATTGTTTAATAAACCTTTCACATTCCCAGCCAAAAAATGAAAACAATGTTGACACATTAGAATAGAATAGAATATTGCTTTTTTTTTTTGTAATTGCAACAATGTCATCATTAGGAGTGATTGAGTTCCTGACCACAACGAATTCCTGACCACAACGGCCGTGGCCCAAGATCTTCAGCACCACTTGCGTTGGAGGCGATCAGAGCACTGGTGGAAACTGGACATGATGGAGTTGAACAGGGTAGGTAGCAAATTGGGGTAAACAAGGACAGAGCTAGACACTCACATCACATGTTTGTGAGTGAGTCAGGAGTGTATGTGAAGGTAACGCAGAGTGGTGAGGGGTGCGGTCGGAGTGACAGATGTGCTCAGGGCAGGGGTGGGGCTACATCCCTGAGCCCGGAGCCCTGTTGCTATTTGTAATGGTAATGCACTTGTCATCTCTAGAGGGAAGTGGAAGAACCTGTAGTAGTTGAGGTCAGCGCTGGACAGTAGAGGAATGTCAGTCCGTAGGAGCAAGATCAATTGGGGGCGACACAGGGGTGCAAGGGAAGATGCAAGAGGCCAAAACAGTGAGGAGGAAGGACTTGAAATAACTTTGTTCGACCATCCAGAGCAATAGAGTGATGTGGGCAAAGGCAAATGCCGGGGGCATCGTGCTTGGGCAGGAGTGTCTAACTCATTTTAACCAGAGTCATATCAGCATTGCAGTTCCCCTTAAAAGGCCACGTGTATATGGCAGTTATAAAGGTGGCATAAACGAAAGTTAGAGTAAAATCTAACTAGTAGTTTAGAAATATCTAGTATTTCTACTTATTGAACCCACAAATAATACATTGGCATTTGCACAGATGTAAAAAATTGTTGGCTCTTTGCTCTGTCATTATGATGCATATCCTTGTAATTTATCAGGTATGACAATTTGAATTAGGTAATCACCAATCATCAGTTAACAATCAAACAACAAGTTAACAAGGTAGTTCCTACACTCGGTCCGTGCCGATATTTCTTGGCAAACTGACTTTTAAAAAGTATGTATCTGACACATACTGTAAAATGGCGCAGCTGGCTGCATTTGATCCGCGTGCTTTGGGTTTGGCCCCTTTGTACAAGAGGAATAGCAGCCAAGGTGAACGGGTAGGTGCAAAAGAAGGTGTACAAGATGTCATGACGTTTGGTTTGGAGACTGTGGATCAGTCTAAAAGACAAGAGGTGAAGCTGGTGGTAAGATATTCAGTACAATATGTGGTTTTTGTCTGGAGTAACGAAGTTGGGTAGGATTGGAGATGAGCACATCAGAGCTGAGGTGGAGTAGCTGGAGTTCAGGTCAAACAGGTCAGACTGAGAGGTTTGGTTATGTTGACAGTCCTTACATCATTTGATCATATGAAGAATAGGAGGTGATGGAGAAAAGTGTAGGTGGGTGGGTAGGTAGGTAGGAAGATAGGTAGGTAGGAAGGTAGGTAGGTAGGTAAGTAGGTACGTAATTGATCCATTGATCTGGTGATCCGGGAAATTAAAGGTGTCGTGACCCTGAGAGGGAGAGGCCAAAAAAACCCAACAAGGAACAGGGCTGGAAACAAAAGAATAAAAATGGAAAAGATAAAGTGATAAAATAAAAATAAGGTAATGATTTGACACCCCCCCCTGTGAACAGCCTGCCTTGGGAACACAGCAGTCGCGCCCGGTGTGGACCGCTAACACAAGTGACTGCCTAGAAGGCGTCAGGCTATAAATAAATCCAATGAAGTCGGGGGCATTAGTCTCTGCCAGTGAAGGACATTGGGATATTTTGGCTGCTTTTGTATTGTCCCTTTTTCTCATACACACACACACACATACACACACACACATTGTGAGTTCTTCAGTGAAAGATGGGTGAGACCTCCAGGCTGTACCACGGCCATTTGTTTTCACGCTAAAATTTGAGATGATACACTCCCCAAAAATGTGTGACGCAGCTCCAGTATCATCACTACTGATGTCAATTTAAGATAAGTCCAATGCAACATCAATTTGTTAAATCTTGCTTGAATCTTTGATTCTTTTTCCTTGGAATTGCTTGTTTCTTTGGAAGATCTTTGGAGCTTCAGTCAGGTTTGGCAACTGCCTCTATGGACTTGCTAAACCCACTCTAACATCAATTGTTATTATGGGTTTCATTAATTTAAACTCTTGACAGAATTTGGATTAAGTCCATAAGTGAGTAAATACTTGACTATTGTTTTCACTTAACATTTCCTTTTATCATCGATTAAATTAAATTAAATTAAATTAAATTAAATTAAATTAAATTAAATTAAATTAAATTAAATTTAATTTAATTTAATTTAATTTAATTTAATTTAATTTAATTTAATTTAATTTTAAAAAATGACTGTTGATTTCACAGAAGTATGACTGACTTGG
>OMPJ01010462.1:8416-50269 GCA_900312935.1 Carapus acus
GAGTCATCAGTGTGTGAGTCACTGAAGCTCTGTTTCATTGTGTGCCTGTCACGTTATGCTGATATACACGCCTGGGCACTATCGACAGTTCTTGAGGGTGGTTGAGGGCAAACGCTTTTGGTGCTATCCTCTTCAGCTTCATATTACAACAAAGACAAGCTAAATTAAACATTACAAAACAAAAAATATATCTTATGATCAATATAGGGCCACATGTTGGTGGTAGAGGGTATTCGATATTTGTTCTTGCTATTTCACAGAGACAAATAAATTCCACATGCAATCACACCATATAAAAATGCAACACACTATGACAGAAAAACCTACTCCCTGCTTTTGGCAAAGCGGTTTTGCAACACAATTTCTTTTCTGTTACCAAGACAGAGTGTCAAAGTCCAGCAAAATGCTTCACATAACGCTTGATGAACTTGAATGAAACAGAATCTTATCTGAACCGAACTGAGACCAAACACCACTATTCGAACAGGATTCACCACCCTTGAAGGTCATTCTGGGAAATATACAACATGAAGTCTTCTCTTGCGACTGAAAATGTTGCTTAAAGCTTATTGGTAAAAGTCAGTCACCACTGACATACTGTATATACAACACAAAGATAGAATAACCAGATGTAGTTGATGCCAGTGAGCAACACAAATTCTTGACATCCAAATATTTGATGGTGCACCCTTTGAAATTGAGCTAGTTTTTCAAAGATATGCCCTTTTACTCACCACTTAGTACATCTGGACTGATATAAGCTGGACTTCCTCTCTGGTCCTTCAGCAGGTCATCCTCGCTTACCAGGTGCTTTCCCAAACAGAAGTTGGTGATGGTAATTCGGTGAGTCCTGAGGGCACATGCAAACAGAACAAACTCAATTAAAACTGAAACAATCAAAAGCCGCACTTGACTAAAGCAATGCGTCTGCTGATTTCTTCGTGTCAGCAGTGTTGTCTGGTTCTGCGACGGGAAAAATCACAAAGGGGAACCTATTCAACTGCCACTGAGGATAATTTGATACTGCACCGCAGACACTTTTCATAAAAAAAGATACAGACTCAGCCTGATTTGGCAAAAAAAGGTAGCCACTCCCTAGTTGTGTTTGTCAAGATGGTGCGATGAATTGTCGTTATTCAATTCCTCTTCTGACTGACATGCAACGCTGTAAAAGGTTATACCCGTTAATATACAGTACTTAACTCACACCTATCAAAATGCCACGTAGCCCCATTATTCTGAGCCTCTCCTGTTTCTGAAACACTCTTATTATGGTTTTTACACTTGCAATTAATACAATAGAGGTAGTTATACAAATGTAACAGATCAGGCAATGCAAGGCATTGTTCTTTTGAACACATGACATTTCCAGAACCTGACCACTCCAGACATACTGGCGCCTCAAATTCTGAGAAGCCTCACAGCTGTTATAAGGGATACTTGCTTAATTTGGTTTCTGTGGAAACAACATGGGCATGGAGGTTTCTTTGCCTTACTCATCAAGGGAAATTGAATTTGCTCGTGGCTGATAAAAGCTAACAGCATTAAAGCAAAGACATGGACCAACTGCTGTCTTTCCCATCTTTTGGGGGAGAACGGGAAAATAAAGGCACACCTCAAGAAACATTTGACTCAACTGTGTGGCTTGGGACAATTCTTCATGACTCACTCTGCACAGCAATGGGCTGGCAAACAAACACGGCGCTAGGGGAAAAATTCAAGTATGTGCAAAGACTCCAACAACTTCCAAGTGGACGTGCCTAATCACTCCCTGTGCACACCGATGAGAACACATCCAAAGACATGTGAAAGCACCTGAGTCCGTGGGAGTCGATTATCAAGCAAAAGCAGTCAAAGTCTGTACCCAGGGTCCACTCATAATCACACTCCTTACCCACATCCTCTTTCTAAAGAGTATGAGGTCAACAGCTTCCCTTATTCTCTTTCACTTTCACGCCCTGCTTGATCACATTCTCAATGCTCCCATTGTGCTGACGGATGCTGGTTCCTGTCAAACACCAAATCTCTTTCCATCAATGTTTTTATTTAGAAAAATCTGTCCAAATAATTTACGGCTTGTAGTTTATGCTTCACCCATTCAAAAATCTTCGGCATCCATAGCTTTGGATTCTTACAGGATTCTTACGCGGAACACCGGGATGAGCAAGACAAATGGAGTGCAATTCTTTGTGAGCCCTCAACATAAAAGCCTCCTTTATGGAGACGTCTGCCTTTTTTGTCTGTGCACATCACGACTAAGGCTGCTATTCTTGCACCGGAGATTGGGTAAATGAAATTGCATGTTTTCCTCGTGAGGCAAGGGTCCCTAAGGACTATAGAGACCACACCATCTCCGTTTCCTGGTCACGTGACCCGGGTAGTCAGGAAACCAGAAACCCAAACACCCCCATGACTTCTCCCTCCCTGCAATGTCCTGCTGAAAATACTCCAGTTGATGAGAAGGGAGTTAAAATACATGGTATCTTTGACTGAGAGTACCAACAATTTAGTTTTTTTCCCCCAAAAACAGCATTCTGCTTAAACGAGATGGCACAACCTTATCTCAGATTCATTGCTACCCATCAGCACTACTTATCGAATGCCATTTGTAAATGTACACCAGTACAATTTTGGAAATACTTAAGAAATTACTTCGCAAGGGGTAACTGTCTGCATCATAAAACCAGCCAAGTAATGCATTTTGAAAATGTCGGAAGTTAAGGTGGCACAACAAGCACAATTGAAAGACTAGGCAGACTGATTTATGACATCCTGCTTTCATAACAGCTGGCTTTGCAAGAGGAAATCACATCACGCTTGCATAAAGTGCTGAGCTTGTTGATGGCAGTGATGCATTTTCCCAGAATGATGACAGAGTGGAGATATCGGGTGAGGCTTTCCTGCCACTCTTTCCTCTGGTTTTACATTCAAGTATGCCCAGGGAGGCTTGACTCAGCAACCAAAGTACAAAGCAGAGGCACATCAAGAGGAAAGAAATTGAGGCATCAAAACGCGAAGAGAAAAATGTCAATGAAAAGGAGGGCAAATCAAAGGGATCAGGGGCGTAAAATAATGTAGAAAGGAGAGGGGCAGAAGCTACACTGAGGGATGACAGTGTATGTGCAGTGTGTGGCAGCTATGAGTTATGGGGCCTTTGGCAGGCGTCCCTCTCAACTCCAGCTGGGACGGAGTGTTCCATTCGTCTGCTCAGCTCCTTTCCACCTTCCGCGCCAGGCTAAACCACTCTGTTTCATCATCACTACTGCTGATGATAGCAGCATGCTCTTAAGATTAGCTAGGATTGTGATATTCTAATGGATGACACATCACTACATAGACTATAGGCTTAGTCATATCATGATGCTCAGATGCATGTGTGTAAAGTTCAATTCCTGAAGACTTGTGAGTTGACTTCAGGACAGAGCCATGTGCTTAAATTGCCCCTCTAAATCCCCACCTGCATTCATTTCATGCCGTTTGAATCATTCTCCACATACTTGCTCAAATTAAATCAAAGGGATTCAATCATTGGCATGTGCTAGAATTCTGACTTAAGTGTCAGCCACAAGATAATGGATCTTAAGTTGGCAACAGATCCTGTCCAGGAATGTGACCTTAGCTTGAGTTTTAAATTCAACTATTAAGTGAGTACAGACTGTTTCGCGATTGCCGAGGCCCCTCGGGCACATCTCAATTGGGGGTGGGAGAAAAAAAAAAAATAGAAAAAACAAACCACTTTGTTTGTTTTTTCTATTTTGAAAAAAAGTGACTGACTAACTAACAGACACGGTTCAACAGTCAGTACTCAAAGACAGGTCTTACCGTTTGTTCAGAACCATGTTGCCCAGTTTGAGATCTCTGTGCACAATGTTTTTCTGCAGGAGAAAAGAAAGAGGAATTTAAAAGTTTGGTCAAACCATGTCAACTGAATCATCAGTATCAAAACAATCATCTCGTTTCTGGGAGTGGCTCATGCGAGCGGGAGATGAGTCATCAGAAATTATGTGCAACAAGCAAAAAGATTTCTTAGCGTACTCGCCCTCAGAACTTCGGCTTCCAAAAATCGTTCTGATAAGAACGAAATAATCTCACTGTTTTTATATCCGTGTTTGAGTTATGCGATGCAAACTGTTTTTAACTTTAGTCGGACAGGAATAACAGCCCAAGGTGACTTACCTTATGAAGGGCTTCGACCACCCGCACAACATCATAGAAAATGACAATGGCCTCGCGTTCACTTAGTCGTTTCTCTTTGATGACATAGTGCTGTAGATTGATAAGGTCTGCTGTCTTATCGCTGAAGTCATGAGCGCATAGGCAGTCGAGCACAAGGCAGATCCGCTTCTTCATCTTTCGTACTTTATTGGCCTCCATGTCCTCCACAATTTCATAGGCTCTGTCCTGAAAAATGGGGATAAGACGGATGAGTCGCCCCTCTTGAAGGTTCTTTCCACTTGATCGGAGGAGTTGACGTGACCATTTTCAGATTTGATTTCCGACATCATTATCTTCGAAAATGACAGAGCTATAAACATTCCTATAGCACGTACACATACTGACATACTGATGGTGCTGTGGAAGAAACAACGCAAGGGTCATTCGGCCTCTGGAGTCACCACTGGCTATCGATTTCTGCATAAGTGCGTGTGTGTTTTTTTTTTAGATGCAGTAAGCTACTCTCAGAGCTTTCATTATTAACCGATTCTCCCACAGCTGAGCTGCACTATAATAATCCAATCAATAATGCATACAAAAATGATCAGAGTGTATGGCTCAACACCGCTATTCTGAGGACACTGATAGACCAGGACAGATAGGTTATGAGAATGAGGGTGAGTGAGACGGAGATAAAGAGAGAGACAGAGAGAAAGAGAGGGAAGTTAACAACTAGGACGGAACAACATAAATAGTACTGCCACCTCTAATTGAAGGTACTTTGGTGAAGAATGAGAGCTACTGGCTAGTCGAGTCACAACAACATCACCTTATTTGATTGTTAAATGCATCAGAACAGCTGTTAACTACACCTCTATTCTGAGTTGAATGGTTTAATCCTGAATATCCAGATACACACAGACTAGACACAATAATGTAGTATTGAAGTTAATATTATCACTGAAAAAAATGAGATGTCTATTATTTCACTTTGAGCAACATTTTATTTCTTATACAGTTTTATCTCCGAGCATGTGTGAACTGGCTTGTCTACCTGGAAGAGACCATGGTGGTGGACAACCCCATCCTGGTTGTGCAGCAGGGAAAGTAGGGAGTACTCGGTATGTAGCAGCATTTTACCCTGCCTCTCCTCCTGAGTCTCCCCAGCAGAGTCTACTCGCTCCTCCAGCGTCAAGATCTGCAATAACCAGAGGGAAGCCCAGATAGATGAAACTGATGTTTCATAAACATCTCTCCATATAAATATATAAGTATATATACTGGATAACACTAGGGATGATTCTTTATCCTCAAGCTGGACCAGTCTTTTACCACCCACCTCATTACTTAACACATCATCTGAGAATTTAAGATGATAAACTGCTCCAGTTGAATTGGTTAAACAGACCTCCAGCCTAAAAACAGACGCATGTGTCCCAGCGAGTAAACAAGCTGTGTGGCAGACACTGAGGCGCTGTAGTCTTGAGTACAAGGGAGGGTCATGGAATGACTCACTAAAGGGATGTGGGGGTTACAAATCCCACATTCCAGGTGGGGTGCCACATTCTCCTTACCTGCCCCCCGCCCCCCCCTTCTTAAAAACACCTTTTTTTTTAAGCAAAACCCAAAATTGCGCCCATAAAATGACAGCGAGCAAACCTATGAGTTTAGGAAGGTTCGATGTTGAAATTTCTGTTGCGATACGACAGCTTTTATCTGAGAGAATTTCTATGAATTTCGCTGACGAGAGCATTTTCACTGCATTGGTCAAAGCAATTGGTCAAATAAATCATACTTACTTTCAGTTGGTAGAAATCGTCTGTGCCATCTTTTCTGGCCAAACACTGCACGATGGTGGGCACTGGTGAGTTACCCAAGCGAGGCCCTGCCAGTAAAAGAAATACAACAGCTGCATGACCAAAAGGCAAGCGACATGCTGGAGAGTGTGCTCTCACTGCAAGTCATTATAGGTTACATGTGCATGCGTCCATTAACACCCCCTGGTGTAATGTTTTCTTTGGCACGCTACATTGCAAATAGTGGAAGAGTAGTGTTCTGAGAAGCAAAGTCAAATTAAATGGGAGCTACGTACACTTTCTAGCAAAAGGAAACAACTCTGTACTAATCTGGAGTCAGACATTTCTGTCATGGGGATCAGCAAAATTCCTCGCATTCTTGTCTCAGGCGTGCAGACACAGACACACACATAGAGGACCACCCCTCAACAGCCCACCTTCTCTGGCTTGTATTCATTATGTACAAACAAAGGGAGCAAAATCATTTTGCTGTAAAGACAACAGTGGCCACAAAGACGCAATGGCAGGAACAATACTCCATTGGCATCCTTACCTAGGATGAAGGGCCCAGCTCTCTTGGCGTTACTACCAGATATCCCAGGACAGTGAAGCTTATTGGCCCTTCCTGAGGTCTCTCCAGCCCCCCTGTCCGAGAAGCGCCGCTTGGACATACTGGAGCTCTGTAGACGGGAAAAGATCTTACATTTAGTTAACTGAAGAGAGTGTTGAATAGTCAAAAGTGTAACAAACTACTCATATACATACAAATACACTCAGGGCTTTTCAGTCATGGTCCTTCAGACCATGGTATGAGTGGGAACAAGACTGAACGGGGGTAAACTGGAGGGCAGCTCCTCCCTACTTATTTTAAATACCCCTCCCACACATTTACCAACACCTCTGTGTGAAAGTGAGGCCATTACAGCTCCATTCAGAATGACAGTTGTTTGTGTTAATGTTGACACCTCAAATTCTGTCTCCTCCATTTGCAAAGGGAATGTGCCACACTTTGCAATTCAAATAAAAAAAAAAAAATACTATCATGTAAATTCCGAGAGTGAACAAGACAGTCTTTGTAAGAAAAAGATGGAAATCTATGTTGGGACATCTAACTACGAATTCTGTAAGGCCAATTACAGAATTGGCATTTTATCTTAAATACGTATTTATACATATATTGGTGTATCAATAATGTCTCAGATGTTAACTATTTGCCTCATGAAAATCTATGGGACTGACATGTCAGTACAACTAGGGATGTCCGATATTGGCTTTTTTGCCGATATCCGATATGCCGATATTGTCCAACTCTCAATTTACCGATACCGATAACAGTCGATACCGATATGTGCGCCGGTAAACGCTTCAGGAGCGCATAGGCACTATTTCAGTGTAACGCAAGCATTATTGTATTTTTATCGGTTTTTATTTTATCGGTTTTATCGGTTCAGAAAAATCTGATACCGATATTACATTTTTATGCTAATATTGGGCCTATAATATCGATGGGCCGATATTATCGGACATCTCTAAATACAACCTATTGCAACTAACTCCACAGATCCATGACCCCTAGATTCAGAGAACAAGAGGTATGTTTTGTTTACTGATACAGAGTTCCGATGTGATGAAACCACCTCTGCTTCCCGTAACAGGGAAGTAGTGCCAAAAGCCGAGAGGGGTGAGTCATCCTACCGTCTTCCTGGAGAAAATTAGAAATACTTAACTATCCAGGTGGTGACAAAAAAAAAAGGATATGAAATGCTCTGTCAGTTCTGTCAGCACACAAGTGTACCTTGTGTATTGAAGTTATTGAAGTGAAGTTAGATCGACACAAAAAGATTTTCGTTAAAATGTCACTGACTGCGAAATAGCTCTCAGGTGATTCAACTGAATAACATCCGAAGCATCACGACTGGTAACCTCCACCTGCATGAGGCATGACGTATGACAATGTGACGATACGACAACCCAAAAACATGAGGAATATGTGTCAGGACCTTCCAGCCAAGAGGAAAAATTTGTTACTAATGAACAGGCCCCAGATCCAGGTCTTGTTTCCCCAACTCTACAAATACACAACGCACCAGTTGGCGTTTTTGGGCAGAGAGATGGCAGGACAGTTGGCAGTCAGTATGGGCCGATATGAATTCTCACTTCCATGAGGCTTTTTGTGATCCCAGACGGTAGACAGTGTCATCGTTGTGTCTCTCGCCCATCTGTCTGCATCTCCGCTAGTCATCACCCACTGAGTCTGATGAGCCGTGGCTCTCTGAAAACATTTATGGCAAAAGACTGAGTGACGCAGAGTCACGCTGCCAATAGTAGAACAGCTCTATGGCGCTCAGTAGCAGTTGCAAATCAACTACTGCAAGTCATGAGGCTCTGAGGTGAAGGAATAAACTGTTCTAGGGAAGTAATCAACCGCAAAATGGTGGAGCTAGATCACTTTTCCCCCCTACTCAGGTAAAGCAATGTTTGTCAAGTTCAGTCAAGTGTTGATTCAGAATGCTTTCAGGGGAAATGGGTGGCTTAATTGATAACATTATTTACCAAATTACTTCCACAATATCATACTATCTAATGGTTTTAACAACCAAATCAAACACTGCATGTACCATCTTGTATAATGTATCTGGTGCTGGGCTTAACAAGTGGTTTGCAACAACCAAATCAAACACTGCATGTACCTTCTTCTTGTAAAATGTATCTGGTGCTGGGCTAACAAGTGGCTTGCATCCTAGCAAATGTGAATGGGGCTCTAAACCAGCTCTGCTGCTGTTAAACCAAACCTGCAAACACTCTAAAAGCAAAGGTCAACTCAAGCAACCTCTGCACATTGACCTAAATGACATCAGCATGATGACAGCATGCACCGACCTATCCGTTTCTGACTCTAGCGAATCTCTCTGATCTGGCAACCAAGTTTGCCTCTGACTGTACTGGGGGAGGACAAGAGCAGATACAGCCTCTGAATCATATCACACAAAAGGAAGAGAGACATGCTGTCGGTGCCCACGAGAAATGTGGGCTCCTTAAATAGTATCAGGACAAAACAACCACCTCAAGATCCACCCACCAGGCTTGCAGTCCCGTGCTTTAAACTGCTCAATGGCAAACTCGAGATGGACAGTGATTGCAACAGGCTCACCAGGGGATAGAAAATAAAACTTTTTGTGAAGCAAACGAGCTGAATCTAAGGATCCACGATTGCATCACAAGATAAAACTCACAACAATTGCGCTTTTACGCAATCAGAGCTGCAATGAGGCTGGACGTGATAAAGCCACGAGTATTGACTGCAACATTCATGCTCACGTCTGTGACTCTCTCTCCCTTATATAACAATGATTACGGGCTGCAGCACCGCACGATCCAACGCCCTTGACCGCATACAGATCCTGTACAATAAGTCACGCAAGAAATATTCTGACGGGGAAAAAAAAAATCAACAGATGCGCACGGACTGCAACAAATTGTTTGGTGCAATTTTACCATCAAATGAGCAGGACTGCGCTCAAGTCCGGCGTCTACTGCTGCAACTCACACGGCGAGCGATTCGAACAGAAGTCGCAGTTGACGTTTTCCACCTCAACTTGTTCCAAACATAAAGTCAATTACCTGAACAGATATTGTTTTCATAAAGTGAGGCATGGACTACTGTTTGCCATTTGCCTGTGTAACCATCATTCCTGGCTACGATCATTTTAGATCTGTTTGCCAGTCTGAGCTATTTAAACACAAACATATGTGTACTTCGCAATGTAGCCACACGGCTACGCTAGATATATCAGGCCGTGCGAGGAAGGACATAATAAACATGTATTACGGCAGATTGAGGACATTTGTCCTCTGGGCGAATGCTGCTGGACTCCTCGTCTGAAGATGTTGCCACACACCGGCTACACAAAGGGCACCGTACGGCAACATAGCAGGGAGTTGGGCTTGCAATGCAAACTGCACAGATCACTACTTTGCTACGTTACACCTTCATGAGCACAATGGTGTCCACGCCTGGGGGAGCGCAGCCGGCGGCGAGACTGAATTAACGCCGCATTGAAAGCTCCGGGCAGCCGGGAGGCCATTTAAACAAAGTGGGTAACATTACAGAGGGCTAGCCGTGCCACAGCTACACAGCAACGTAGTCACCAACCTCGCTCACCACGAGCCTCAACCGCCGGGTAAAGTCCGCCTTGCGTCCTTACAACGTCGACATTTCTTGGAGTAAACGCAGCGGTGGTGTACGCGGGGATCCTCGCTCGGTCGAAAAGGAGAACACGGGGGTGGTTTCGGGTTGTTTAGACCCTGTTGCAGATATGAGCAATTAAGGAGAAGCCTCCGCTCTTCGCTGATCGCATCTTTCCACAGCGACAGCACCACCTGACAACGGATATGACGCACAGGCTTTTAAGTGATTGACAGCTACGTTGGACCAATCAAAGCTCGAGGTGTATTCCAGTGTCGTGTGCTAGTAAATGGTTGCTCAGCGATGATGAAATGCTCTGCATAATAAATGTTGCAAATGAAGCAGTATTACGCCACATCACTGAGCTTTTCCATGAACACAAAATGGTAGTTTAGATGATTCCAAATGCAATCTCTGCAAGTAATTGCATCTGGAGTTTGGCGTGTGACTCAGCATTGCTCAAAGTAACCTTTGAGATGACAGTGACCTTAATTGAAGAGGCCCACGTATGTGCCCAATTTAGAGTCTTGCGGTCTCACCATAGAGCAGGTGTGAGGAAATGGAGTCAAAATGTGACACTAAATGACTGCACTTCTCTTTGCTCCTGCTTTGACTGGGCACAATATCTGCAGGAGGCCACATGAAACGCTTGCCTGATACTTTCTTTGCAAAGTCGCGCACAGAGATTCAAATGATGGCTTCAAATGCATGGAGTAAAGAAACGCGTTTTAAGTAGCTATAGTGGCAAGTTACACTGTGTACACGAAGTGAAGATCAGTAGTGTCGGCGTTGTCTGGACATTGAATGTTTTGGTATTGCCTGTGGTTGAGCCATTCAAGTCGTATGACTCTGACCACACACAATAACGGGCTTTGCTATTGTCGTACGAGGGTTTTCCAGACATTTCTTTGACCGCGCTAGTCCAGAGAGCAAGACAGGATCAGGCGCACTTTTGCCGAGTGACAGCCAGATGCCTCTGTGGTTTCTGTATTTGTTTTGCAGGTAAGCTGTCCTCAGGACAGGTCTTACCTGGAAAGTCACGTTCCCCTCTCCTAGATCAACTCTGGGAATGACATCAGCTCGGTTTGCGTACTCGGTGTAGCACCGAGTGTTCTACGGATGCGATAATCCAGTGATGGAGAGACTATGGCCGGGACTCTATTTAGAGGAGGTTCCGTCCCAGCGTACAGATATTACAGCGGCAATCCTCGACTGGCGTGGAGCTTTCAGGACAGAGACTACTTCGTTAATGATCGCGGTGGATGTCTTGTGTCAGTTTGCACTTTCGCGAAACATCCAGTAGACCTGGACGACCACCCGAAGCAAAATCTCAAGAAAGATGACGTCTCCCTCTACTGCTCTAATCGTATACTACAACAAATTTCTGAGGGGAGTCATTGTTATCCCTCTATTGCGTCACCTGCAAAACACAGCAGATTTAGGAGGCTGCTCTGAGTACTTAATTTTCTTTAATAACAGTATAGGTGAAAGGCAACACCACATTGTCAACAATTGTAACATCTCTTCTCCTCCTTTGAATAAATAAATTACGCATCAAAGTTATTTACACAGACAATCTTTTGCCAACTGGAATCACTTTACTGTGCATAACAATCTACTGTGCAACAGCAAATATTTCATTGCACGCTCTGTCATTGACATCACAAGTAAGCAGGAAATATTAAGATTTCATAAAAAGGTCACCTGCTTTTCAGTTTGCAACATGATGGTATTGGTTAACAAAGATCACATAATCTACATACATTGTTCTCTGAATTCAAGGTCTTTTGTTAACCTGATCATCTCAACCACAACATACGGATCGCAGGTTTTCTCTCAAATGTCTCGAAGTTATCTATTCCACTTTAATATTACATAAAACTGTAAGACGAGGAACATGTACTGAACATGTATAAAATAATATTTCATAGTGTGACAGATTGAGTTCACATTTTCAGCAAGCTTTCAGTGTTGACTGGACAAACCTGCAAATTCCTAGGGGCAACCTACAGACCGACAAACATGTACATGTGCTAGCCCCTGCATTTCTAAAAACTGCTTACACCCTGGTTTATGGTTCACTGTCATTGTTAAAAGCTGCAGTGTATACAAGTATGTGTGCAGGTACAGCCTACATCATGGTTTACAGTGAAACGACCTGTTGACCACTGTGTGTTCTTGCCGATGTCACAGGTCATCCATCATGGCCAGAAGGTCATCTCCTTTGCTGTTGGAACTGGTGGACTGAGCTCCAGTTTCTGTGAACTCTCCCATAATCTTCGCTAGTTCCGCATTGGCATGTTGGTCCTGAATGAAAATGATATCCACCCGTCATATTGAGCAAGTGTGTTTGCATAGCATGCCCCAAACATCAATGTTCGGTCAAGTAAACATGAGACCCTATGTGCACGCACTGCTTTGAGTGAGGAACTACCTTGGTTGCTTGTATGCTGATGACTCCATATGAAAGCTCATCTGGACGTGATATTAGAGCTTCTCTGTGATAAAGAACCATCACAATTTTACATCAAGAAACAATATGGATGTTACCCCTATTCCATATGAAAACTGGAAGGTAAGTATATAAAGCTCATTACACAAATGGACACTCACTCTTCTTCCTCGTCTGTAGCAAAGAGGTTGACTCTGAAGCCGCTGTCCGTGTTTGCTGATTTCTGAACCTCCAACCCCCCCATTAACTTGGCTAACAAGTTCAGCTCCTCTTTGGCCAGGGGGTTAGGAACAGCGCTGACCTGTTGACAAGTTTGTTCAGTTCATGGTCATCGAATCAGCGTTAACGAAACATTCTTCTTCGTGATGGTGCAAGTATACTTGCTACATTTAACCTGGCGAAATTAATGTGAACAGGATAATACAGCATTTTCAACTCACAGATTACAGCAGTCCTTGTACTTGCTCACCTTAGTGTGCTGAGTTGAGTTTTTAGATTTTCCTGACATGTGTGTTTCAACTGGACGGGTTACACTGTACCTGTACACAAAGATGAAGAAATCAGTGTTATTCAAATATTTCAGCTCTGGAGATCGAAAATATCATATGCAAATGCCGTTTGATAGACAAGTCAAATTTATTTGGGTCCTACATGTTTGTGCCTAACTTGGTGATTCTGTCTCCAAATATCTCAAACGATCCTTCCCGTAGTGACGAGGTGTAGTTTCCTCCATTATTGAACTGTACCCTGTTTATCTCTTCACCCATGCAGCTAAACATCCTAGAATGAGCAGATACAACAAATGTTATGAACAGGAACACTTACAGGATATCACATTCTTGTAAACATTAGCCACTATCACATGTCAAATGTCTCTCTGTTAATAAAGCTTACATAACAATTTCACAGTTTGTTTTTCAATGGTCTTGAGCAGCGTAAGTACCTGTGATAAATATGAGGCTAAATAATCAAAGGGCAGCAAGGAATACCCTAGTCAATTGCAATTATTTTGACTATCCTTATCAATTGTTTCCTATGTTGCAATTAAACATGTGGGGCTGCAATACCTAATTGAGCCGGGAATTAGTGTTCCATGGGGCACAGGGCCTCTCGTGGGGAGAACAAAGCGACCATTGGAGTTCTGCACTTTATCTTTGAGGAAAATAGATACCTGACGAAAATAACAAAGATGAAGTTATAGAAGAAACACTTACAGAGAATGCAAGAGAATGGTCTGCAAGAATACAAACAATGTGCTTACCCTTATATGCATGTCTTGGAAGAAAATAAGAAGGGTCTGCCTGATTAATTGGAATTCACCACTGGATAACTGTGCATACATCTTTGGACAGACAGGTATGATACATGAAAAAAACTGAACAAAAAACTGCGTGCATCGAAAGCAGGACTCACAATACCAAAAGGTTGGTTGTTGATGACAAAATTTTCTCCTGTCCTATCACAAGTTATTTTTTGGTAACAACTGTAAAGCATGAAAGCAAATACATAGTTCTCAACAGCTATGTAAGCGTCAACAGGTTTACTGATTTCACAAATTTTAAATGGCTCGTGTACTGAACTGCTGCTGGACAGTTGACTTTTGCCTTGGGGATTAGTTTAGTACTATCTATCCATCTATTAATCCATCCACCGATCTATCTATCCTCATGAATAGCATGATAAATGAAAGTTGAAAACTTCTAGGTTATATCTTTGACAGTATCATAGTGTATAAAGCTAAACCACAGGCAAAGTCATCATGACTGTGCAGTATTCCATAACTATCTATTCATCACCACACTCTGACAAAACCCTCCTTTTGTGAGCTTTGAAGCCAGCTTTGTTCTCTCCGTACATTTTCATAACCCGTCGCGTGATGTTTGTTCACACATCATGACAAGCCAATGCTCTTCACAGACCTCATTACTTACTTTGACCAACTCTGTCAACACCAGATGACAACAAAATGTCACATGTCATACCTCTATGAGCTGTCTGTATGTCTCATCAACTTGGCTGAGAATGTTGGGAGTGTCTTTCACAAAGTCCTTGATTGCATCCATATGGTTAAAAGAGACTAGAAGTATGTCCTTAGGCCGGGGACACAAAAGCACCTGGTATTTGAATGCCATGGTCATTAAGTCGTAGAGCTGTCAAAAGAAACACACAGGAATATGTTTTATCATTCATCAAAGCAACGATGATACATTTGTCCAGCAGAGGGAGCCACAGGCAAAATACAAAGCAGTGTGCCTATATCTAGGTTGTACAAAGTCTCTTAAGAATTCTACAACATACAAAGCCATAGCCTTACCTTGTCCATACTTGCTTGATTGAGTCTCATTATGGAGGCATGAGCGAGTCTGTCAAACACAGTGCGTAAGGCCTTTTTGGAGTAAAGCTCCTGAGGCTTGAAAAGCTCCTCCAGGAACTTTTTGTTAAACATTGTCGTAATGATGTCGTTCATGACTGTTCAGGAGAAACAGGAGGACAGAAAGTCAAAATTAATACTCAGGCTGTTGATTTTTTGGTACTGGTGTGGGCTTTTAAGCAAACAGATCAGCAGTCTATGTCCAGAAAACCCATATAAACCATGACTAAACCCTAAATGCCAGGAGAAAGCAGAAGCATGGAGAACCACCACACATAGTGTGTGGCTTTGAATGAGAGTTAAAGATTTAGAACCAACGTTCTGATAACATTTCTTAGATTCTGTAGTTGTTCTGTGCAAATCTAGCAAAAAAAAATAGTACTTTGACAGCATGTGGAATGCATACAAGCTAAAATTTGCATGGATAAGACCAGAACATTCTGTTTGAGTAGATGTCTTCAACTCTCAAGTCAGTTCTTTCCTCCAGTGTGCGTATTTCTTGAGGCAAAAGCAGAGCACAAAACTACAACTGTATCAGTAGCTCTGTAATAATACCTCTCTTTCCGTCATCCTGTGTCCAGCCAACTACAAGAAAGACTTTGTTGATTAAAAGAAGTTGTTGTAATGAGTTATATATAACCACTGGGTTGAGTCCATCAACGAAAATATTACAGACCCAGTTGAACCTGTACAGAGGCATAAGACCTGATTACTTGGAAGGGTGTGAAGTATATGGGGTTCTTCATAATGACTTTAAATTCATGTCAGCCGTGTGCGCATACTTTGGACGATACCAAAACAGTATCAATATGGAATTACTTTGTGGTGCACTCTCAAATGAATAAAATAGCACTACATGCAGGGATTCTTAACTCGTGGGTCAGATCAAATGTGTGGATATGCTTTAGTTACAGCTGAAGTTTTAAGAGCTAGTAATCAATAGACAGCAATAGGAAGAAACTGACTAGCATGGATGCTGCTGCCTGACTTTCCAGTGGTTTTCAGATCCTTCTCAGGAGGTTGAGGGTACTGACGTGTGGAGGCTGCAGTCTTCCACATGATGGAGTTTATTGGGGGGTTCTCCTCCAAAGCCCGCACAAACAATGTCATCCCTAAATGTACAGATTTTCTCTAACTCTTAATACTTTAGTGTTACACTGATGCATCACCTATCAATACTACATTTGGGAATCACTACATCGGAGAACCTTTGCTCACAGTTTGCATTAATCTAGTTTTCAAAAAAGGGGAGGTGGGGGAGTTGAAGTTTGTATACTCGCAGGTGAGGGTTCGTCCTGTGCTATTCAGTTCAGATTAGCGCACCTTCCCATACTATTGATTTACTTAGGAAAGGCCGAAGTCACTGAAATCCAATCACTTCACGTGCTCTTTTTCTCGATTATCGTAATTTGTGATGTCACCCATAAAGTGGCTATCGCTCCAGTGTCGTGCCCGTAAATGAAGATGAAGCCGCTCAGACACTGATTCGGCGGTACCGGTGCAGGTTGTCGCTAGCGTCGCTAGCGTGCTAGCGGCTATGTTCTAGCTACCTTTCTTGGCTTTGTCAGCGGGGATATTCTGGGCTCGGAGCCGCTGGTCCAGGATATACAGCATTTCTCCGCCGAGATTGATGAAGAGCAGTGGGAGAGTCCGCGAGGACATTGTCGAGTCGTGTAGTTTGTTTATGGTAAAAGTGGTGATTGATTTAGCTCTTAGCGCGCCTCTCCGTTTACAGCTCGGGTGAAGCCTCTATTGGTTGCTAGGCCACGAAAGTAACAACTATTTGTATCCATGCGGTCATACGTCACCAGAAGCAACGGAGATGATACGATGAACCGACACAGTCAAAACATCACCCCTCAACAATCGATGTTTACTTGCTGTTGATTTAAAGATCCATCAAACCCTTCACTGGTTACTGACCTAACTCTGGACAAGCAGAGTGGACAGACACACCAGGTTAACTGGGCATATGTCGGAATGTTAAAGCTAATGCAGCGGCTAAGTCTCGCTGAATATCACAAATAGGTCCTTAGACATTTTCTGCCTTAACATTACACTTATCATTTTTCCAACAGTTGAAATGGACAGCAGACAAATTAAGAAATCACACAAGGTCACAGGGCATGCCATTGCAATTTTCATCATGACCATCAGACAAAACAGAGAAAAAAAAACATGAAAAACAGGATTATGGCTGAATGTGTTTAGGTATTCACATACACTCCTCATACTGTAAAAAAGCTAGATTGTAGAGAGTAATGCAGAACATAAAGTGTGCTTTGTCATCTATACACCTTACACTGTCTGTAAGGCCACAGCTCATTAGAGGCATGATGGAGCATCTGCCCATGTAATATTCATGAAAATGAAATTAACGAGCCCTTTCCCAATTATGACCCCGTTTCTCCATTCCTGACGCGGATTTCTCGCGCCATTCTGCACACATCGCAGTATGAGCAGAAACAGCCCATCAAGGCGTCGTTGCATATCGTGCCCTGTGGAGATAGGATTGACACAAACCATTTCACAAAATGTTTCACAATTGCAGTGAGAATTAAGAACATTTCCTGAGCTGAAGTAATGTCTTTGGATTTCTCAAAAGCACTTTTAGGGGGAACTAACACATCTCAACATGGCGTGAGACACTCAAAAGAACCATTTTGTTGTGCGCATTGTACCTGAATGCCATAGGTCAGCCTCATGTGGGTTCTCATAGCTGTCAGACCTCCTGGCACAACACCCAAACAGCAGTTTTCTCCATATTTATTTGCGGTGTAACAGCTTAAAACAATTGGACAGAAGCAACCAAGGGCACCTGCACAGAGAATGTTCTGTATTGTTAACAAATCAAAGCTATACAAAAGATCAAAATCTTAGAGATTTCTGAAAAGAGATGACAAGTACTGTATGTGGAGGTGATGTATGAGGAGATTGTATTTGCTGAATTTTTGACAGCCACTCACAAATAAAGAGGTCACTGCAGCAGGCACACAGGCCTGTGCTCCAGTCTCCAGTCTGGACATTTGTCCCATATGAGCCTGCACCTGGTTGGTGGGTGACCACTGGATTTGACATTTGGAGTTATCGATCAGCACAGTGACACTTTCAAACCTGAACCAGGGTGAAACACATTTGTCAGTCAATGCTACAATTTTGCATTCAAATGTAAGCCATCAAGTACAAACATTCAATGCTTGGACATCTGGTTGATTTGACATCTTATATCAGTGTTGATGTACAGTATTTGCTTTCAGAAAGGTGCACGATAAAAGGAAATCCTGCCAGAGAGCAGGAGTATATTGTGAGCAACAACACAGCTTGTTGTTACACATCTCACACTACATCGTGTATGCAAATTAAATCTGGAATGGTTACAATGAGTTGTTCCACTTGCATTTTCAATATAAAACATTACACTGTTAAGCACAAGTCACATTAACAAATGTAATGTTAACTTTCATTTGGACATTTCTCACTTCAATACTTGAATAAAGGTAGGTATTCAACATTTACAGAAATTAGTACCGCCTGTGAATATATTTCAACATGAACAAAAGCAGTTTTACATGCAGACAAGTCCTAAAATAGTTCATATTTTTTTCCAGTTGCTGCAAGATGTTGCCTCTTACCTCAGCAGTGTGTGTATCTCACCGTTTGTGCGACCAAACTGACGAGTAGTACACCACACAGGAAACTCTGAGTAGCTTTGACTTGTGAAATGTTGGTGTGCAAGTGAGTGGCATTTCCGAGAATGACAAAGATCTCCACCTCACAATTCAGACAGCTTGGTAACTGCTAGATTGTGAGTATGATCTCTAAGAGCTGTACATCAGCTTGCGTCAAACAGGAATGAAAACTTATTTTTCCACGCAATCTGCTTAGTTTGGTTTTCCAGAAGTGTCAATTTTGCACCACAAATGCACAAACAAAAAAACCTTACTGTGCAGCTTATGCACTTAAATTGAATGTTGCTGCATTTTGTAAAAGGAGGTTTCAATCTTCAATCACACAGACATTATAATGAGGTAGCAAGTAGCTGAACCTCAAGCTTTTTACATGTGATGCAAGCATTCATATTTATCAGCACACAGACATCATTCATTCATCTGAATCACCTTAACATTTATTAGGATTACACTTTGACATCTTAAATCAGTTTGACAGTACAGACAAAGCATAATGGTCACAGAGGGTAGAAGTGGCTTTTTTTTTCACTTGGTTTCTGCACCTGCCAATTTGACTGCGGTGGCCATGTTCGCAGTGGCTAAATTTGGCTTCATCTTCAGTGTCTGCTCTGCTTTGAGTTTCTGCCTTTCCTTATAGACCTGAGGAAACATACAGACCATGCAATCACATCATCATTTGCGTAGACTCATGACTCTTCGCCGTACACACGCACGTCACTATCTTCATTATCATGTGCATGTACGGGACTCGGCACTATGTGCTCAGTTTACCTTGATGCAAAGGGCCTTTTTGGCCAGCCAGCGGCGTGTGATCCGCCTGTAATACTCAGGAGGGAAGGTATAGCTGATACCCAGCTTTTCACACACATTTTCAAAGGCATCATAGTTGACCAGCCTCAGGTTTTTCAAAAGTTTCTTCCTTTTGTCAATGCCCATCAGCATTCTCCTTTTATTAGCCTTGTCCTGGAGACAGATAAATGGGGGTGGGAGGGGTAGGTGGTAGGGTAGAGGGCATACCATTTATTTATAGTCCATGATCAGTCAGTAACAAATCATTAATATTTGCAAAAAGTTTTGCTAGTTAATAATGATACACCTGAACACATGGTTTGTTTAACATCAGAAAATGAATTGCGTATGTTCTTATTCCGTGTGGGGGTGTACACAGGATATCCTGTAACTAGAGGAAGGCAAGACAAGATATGTGGGGCAACACATTCATACATGAAAGTTCTATTAGTACGCACGACTGTCCACCATGTTATGACGCAAAAGGCATTTCTAAAATCTCTCCCAACCACACAAATTGGGCAAGAGAAGAAAACCCCAAAAAGCAAAAGCAAAGTTGTTCAGGTGTTTTTGTGTGATGCTTAACAAACCTTGTGATGTTTCTGCAAATGTTCTTGATAGTTTCGGATTCTTGCTGTTAAAATGGCGACTACCAGCAAAGAGACAAGAAAAGTTTCGCAGACAAAATAAGTTAATATTACAATGTTCTTTCATTCAATCTTTCACATACATCCTTTTGTAACATTTAAGAATGAAAACTCACTCTGAACCTCAGGTGATTTGCGGTCGTTCTCATCCCGTTGGACCTGTGCAATTAGCTGTTCTTTTTTCAACTGCAGCTTCTCACTCTGGAGCACAGAACATCAGGTGAGGTACTGTAACACTTTGCAGTGGCCTTTCAGTGTGACCAAATACTGAACACCAAGCAACAACATGATGTACAAATTAAGGACTTACATGGCTTGCGAACTCTAGCGTAAGCAGTCTTTTCACCAAATCATCTGTCCTGTCAAAAGAATGTGAACATTTAGCACAACAACGTTTGCCAATGAATTCGATAAATGCCATGCTACTGTTAGTGCGTACGTTTGAGCGACTGGAACAGCGGCATAGTCCTGCTTCAGCATTGTCGGAGGAAGATCACTGAGCTGGCTTACAGGGACTGGAGGGAGATTCCAGAGGTCAACACAGGCATAAAAAGATCCTTTTGACCGAATTGCGGAGAGTTGACATATCGACATTCTGTTAAGTGACATACCTGTTTTCTTTGTTCTAGCAGAGCGAGCATAATGTCTCACGGCTGGGTGGATTGTGGAGCCTCCTACATCTGGTGGGAGGAAAGTACAAATACGAAATTACATTTGAACCACTATTACACAAACAACTATAACAACCACTTTACTGTGATGACAATATATTCATGGTGTGGTAGAGAGGGTGACTAAAGCAACATCAGTACAGAACCATCAGAAGTGAGCGTGATCCTCATGTTTTGTGTGTTCATTTCATTTACAGCTAGATAAGCTTCATCATCCATGTTAATGACAGCTGCTGAAAACAGTGGTTGGGAGATAAAAACATTGGCAGCCAGCTTTACACTGCTGCGGAATGGGCAATACAGCACCACAAATGGCTATTTCATACCACCCCCCATATTCCACAACCATTATGACCACTCCATGCTGGTTGACTAATTTCAAACTATCTCCATGGATATGATTATAATGATTTTTAAACTACTCCCAAGATCTTGCACAATGATTTCTGACAGATGCAACATTGGGTGAATATGAACCTCTCAAATCATTCAAAGAATGATTTATCTTAACATTAAAACATTAACTAAAAATGGAGAGTGAAGACTGTGGAACATTGCCGTCTAATACTGTAGTTACAGACATTGTAATGGAAGTGTTGGATGGAAACAATCTTTGTGCTTTGTTGACTGGCCTTTCAACTTCACAGTTTCCGTGGGGGCAATGTGATGTGGTATGGACCTCCTACTCATCTTAGACCCTTTCAAGTTTTCTCATGATAGAGGACAACCAGTGTGAGGAATTTTCGGTTTTCATTTCTCCCCACTGGAGGTGTATGCTGTTTTTATTCCTCCTCCTTTTTCCTTGATATTCAAGACATAGAGGAGGCAGGGTTCTGGGAAATCTTTCGAGCAGAAGTCATGCTCTTCAATTTCAGGTATATAGTCTATCTGAAGGGATGTCTGCCTAGAAATCACAACAGTTCTCAAACAGCAATCTGAATATATCCACCTACGAAATAAAACGGCTGTCAATTTTTTAAAATAGCGCTCAGGACACCAGGAGTTTGTCAATTGTGTAATCACTGTATAAACTCCAGTGCCAATATTATATATTAACGAAACTACAAAGTAAACTTTGAAAAAAAGATCAATATAGACTGTTGAGTAGGGGCACATATGGTGTGAAATTTTTTTTCCCACATTTCTACTGGCGGAGTAGAAAAATGGCATGTGGGGAAAAAAAGAGGGAAACAGGACAAATTTGGACGTGTACGAAACTGCAAAGAATGTGAGGAATGAAATAAACGAACAAAAGTGAGGAAATTCACAAACTATTAATATATTCTACATCAACCGTCTGAGAGCACATCACTTGCCATAGATGTGGGTAGGTAGGTAGATACTTTATTAATCCCGAGGGAAATTCAAGAATGTGTGTACGCGCCTCGAGATGACTTGTTATGATTTGGCGCTATAAAAACTGAACTGACTTGACTTGACAGCTATCAGGGTTTCTGTCGATATTTACCGGTACATGTACTTCTTCATGTGATGACTGTCAAATGTGGAAGGGGAGCTGTGCAAATGCAACAACAGTGCCCCTCTGCTGTTCCTGCTGAAATAACAATCGACAATCTACCAAGCCAATGGAGGGCTGAATTTAAAAAATGGAAATGAGGAAAGAGAGGGGGTTTAGTGTTGGGCCATGGCATAACAGAAATACACATACAACCCATCTTACCGCGGCCATGTGTCGGTCCTGGTATGACAGCCAAGCCGGCCGTCAGCTTTCTGGATGCTACTGCCGAGCAAAACCACGCATGCTTCGACCAAACACCGCATTTACTTAAAGCATCCGTCGATGCGGCCAAAACGCTCCGTATGGCTACGTTACAGAGCATGACTTCGATGAGATTGGTGACAAGTTAGAATATCGCACATTAAAAAAAAGACAGTGAAGCCTCATTCGTCCCCTACACGAGCTCCGCCATTTTGGTTAGACTAGACAAGTAGATCGTAGAACGAAAAAAAAAAAAAAAAAAAAAAAAAAAAAATCGATTTATTCAGGCTGCGCTAACGATACCAGACTCCATCGATGGACGGGGAACCCACGGCCAATCCTCTCATCGCTGTTTGCTAACGTTAATATTTAAGAGCGGCGAAAAAACAGTTCAGTCGGTGATTTTTGCCAAGTCGTTGATTTATTTTGTCGACCTCTACGTAATTTCAACATTTCTTCTCGAAAACAACGTAAAATACGTAGCACTTTGGGATGATGTAAACTGAAACAGATAGACACACAAACACAAATATACAGATCTTCCATCTTTCCAACGAGCTTAGTATCCATAATACGTATTGGGCTCTGATTTTACCACTCTCGTCCGCAATTTTCACGCACAGAAAAAAAATCTCATAGAGCTGGTCACTGCTCAATTCACAACAAGACAGTGACATAATCAAAAAAGAAAAGAACGGAGCTTAAGTATGATCTTGAAACAGCAGCACCCAGTAAAACTGTATACTGGCACATAAATCTCAATCTGGATACATTTGCAATGAGCACCACTGAAAGAAAATTTAATTATCCTCATTATCATTCATAGCTAATGCTTGTAAGAAAGGAAAATCATCCCAATGTATATCTGAATCTTTGTTTTCCTCAGGATCCACATCATGGCAAGGCCCAAAAAAACACTGCTCATGTTGCATCTCTCCAGTTCCCATATTGTGGTAACACTTTGGAGTTGAGGCATCCTCGGACACCAAGAGAGGCTGGGTGGACTCAGAGCGCAGGTAAACATGAGGCCTGTTGGCTGTCTGGCTGGCATATGGGCTGGAGAAAATCACAGTCGCATACGGAACAGAGTCGCTGTTTCCTCCAGAGTAGCTAGGAGAGGTTGGAGAGCCACAAATGGACTCTCCCAGATCGCTGGTGTCCTCTGAACCATTGTGTAACCAATCATCATCGTCGTTGTCATCCTTTTTTAGTTTTGAGGGCAGATCGAGGAAACTGAGGTGGCACAGGTATGGTGGATTTGGCTCTGGAGTGACCTGGATTGGGTGAGCGTCCTGAGGTATGGAATTGGCATTTTTACTCGGCAATGCAATGTCAAATAAGCAGTGGTTACTTGTATAAAATGTTATAACGTGATCACAAACAGAAGGTTGTACCATTAACGTGTCTGAGGTCCATTTCTTAATGCTGCTGTTTGCTGGATCTGGAACAGCTGGCCAAAAACTTACCTTCAACCTGCAAAAAGAGGGGGAAAATGCATGCATGATCACAATTTAGAGAAAAATTCACATCACGCTTTTTCATTTAATGGTAATGTCACCTTTTGTTGTTGGTGCAACAAGCCATGACCGCAAAAATAATGAGCAGTGACAGTCCAACACCAGTTGCAGTAACAATCATCACAACAGCAACCGTATCTGAGAAGAAAAAAAAAAGTGTGTTATTTAGTTCACTTATTGCAGAAACAAAGGCTGTTTTATTTGGACAGAGACAAATGAAGGTACAAACCAAGAGGCTCGTTTTTGAAATGAAATACTGAACCATTCAGGCTCCCACCACCGGTGCTAACCATTAAGAAAGCCTCATAGAGGGTCACAGTGTCCAGGTCTTTCAAAATGACCTTACGTGCCTCCACGTCAGCATTCACAACTAAAAACAAAAGTCTCATGTCAGATCGGACAATTAGATTGAGCTGATGTGTTCATGTTGTTTACAGTCTTTGGCAATTGACACAGGATTTCACTTTCAAACTCGATATTTATATGACAAACTGTGAGTATCAAAATACTACACTGTATATCTATCACGCTTAAGTACATCTGAACATCTGTGAAAGCAAACATTGGTTTTGTGACATACCTTTCAAGTGTCTCTTCTCATCCCAGTAGAATATTTTGTAATTCAGGATAATTCCATTTCTTTGGCTCAACGGGATGTCATCCCAGCTTAACTCAATGTGGGACTGCCGTGTCGCTCTTATTGTGATTTTTGGAACCATAGAGGGAGCTGCCAGAGTTTTTATTTGATAAATGCGTTTAGGAGCAATACTTAAATCATAGTCCTTTTTCATAGCACGCTGTGTGTACACATGAATGAATATATGTGATGATTCACAAAGTCAGTGTTGTATTATTAATTTCCTCGACGAGCATTCACATTTTTCCACCAGAGGGCAGTATGGTATCACATTGCCTCAGCATCTACTAACCTCCACAAACGTCTTATTTTTATGTATTTCGCTTAGAGTTTGAAGTCACACTGATTTCTCCAAAGATGATGCAGCATGACTACCACATTGCTTTATACTCTTTGTTTAAGCTGGTGAGTGTTTTTGGTTCTTTACCTCTTTCTTTGCTGTACGCAGTAACAGTCATGGGATCGCCAACCCCATCCCTAAACTGGGGGTATACAGAGATCTCATATGGCTTGTAAGGCTCAAAGTGACCTGTTGAGCAAATAGGATTGACTGGATTGTAGATTTGAATGCTGCTTCCATGACGCACTGGGACAGATCATTCACAGAAAGAGGATGTGTGAAATGAAAGCTTGCCAGACATATTGCGAAACATACCTGTTATGACAAAGCTTGAGTGATTTCTGTCTGCAATATCAAATTGCGTTTGGGAGAGGTCTGTTTCTAACAAAAGTCTCCTCTCCACAATGTAACCGGTGAGGCCTAAGGACAATGTTTTTCTCCACTCCACCAACATGGATTGATTTCCATGGGGGATAACTCTGAGGTCTGCAATTGCAGATCGAGCTAAGGACAAAACAAAAAATCATGATAGACTCTACACCAAGTGAACATCCTGAATCCCATAAAAGAAAAATCCTGATAAGAGTTGCACAATATTTTTTAAAGGATGATGTCGCTGTAATAGCAAATGCAAAATGACATTGAGTCACTTGTTCTCACTTTGGTCACATCAGGTTATGACTTTTGACTACAGAGTGTAAAATCCATATCTCGTCACAATTTTATGAAGCCCATTCTATTCTCAAATCCACATTTGAGCATCACCTGTGTGCTTGAATACAGGAACATCAGTGGGGGAGGATCTCCCTGCTGTGTTTGCAGCACACAGGAACACTTTTCTCGCTCTCCTGGGAAGTTGGAAAGCACAGTAATGCCCTGTTGTCACACACAACTGGCCTTTTTCACCTGGCATTTTATAGAGTGACACCACGTATGACACATTTTGGCTGTTGGGACGGTATTGTTTTGATGCCTGGGGGAGAAAATAGAGAGAGGACATTTTGAAGACAGACTGAAAACTCAAACACGCGCACACATCCTGCATCACAAGCAGAGCTTTTACAGGAGATGTGTCACTTTGTGACAGGCGTCAGGCATCCAGTGTGATTCGTGTACCTTCCAAAACAAGAGTATGTTGACTTGTTGTTGCATGTGATCCCCCAATACTTTCATCCAAGAGTCTAAGTGTCCAGAGGGAGCTGAAAAGAGAAATGCCTGTCAACCTCACTGCCCATCAGAAACATGCACATCTCACTTTGTGGAAAGTTTAACTTTTTCATACAAGACAGGCCTATGGATTTACTGCCAGAGTGCCGAGCAAAATTCAGCACATCAATCCAAGCTGGACTACTGAGAAGAGGACCAAGTGATGCAGAAAAGTGTCATTACTCTATATTGAAAAGGAAATAGAAGTAAGGCTAACTGACTGGAGGATGACAGAATGATGGTTTGTGTTGTGGTGAATAGATTGAGACCCCACCGCTTTCCAAGGTGACTCCAGAATGCCTCCTGCTCCACTCACTCCAGGGGCTTTGCTGGTATCTGATACGGATCTGCACAAGATACGGTGTCCCATGGAGTAGCTGACACACCTCTACATGCCTTTTTGTTGAAACTCGGGTCGCTAGGATCTAGCACATGTACAAAACCACAAATACGGGAAAATTACAACCCCCAGTCCCTCCAACACTGAGCTATTAGGAAATGAACACAGCACCATGGCTCCTATAGCAAGTCAGCACAACACAACAACTTTTTGGATTTGGATACAGGAACAAGTAGTGCTCACTGGATTTGCCTTCCACTGGCCACTCTCAGCAGATTTCAGTCGAGCCTCCATGTTGACCCGTGAGATGGGCAGCCAGGCCTGCTTTTGGGATAAGCGCCAGAACAGCCTCAGGCAGCCGTGCCTTTTTGGACCAGCTTCAACCCGCAGAATAAGAGGAGGGTCAAATTTTGCTGGAAGAAAAACAACCCCCAAAAAATTCACTCAACAGAAAAACAGTAACACCTGTACTTTTAGAATTAGAGAAACTCTCAACTATGATAAGTTTGATGATGTATTGGACTGGTCTTTTCGTCACATTAAAAGATTTTTTTTTTTTTACAACAATCAATGAGTTTATATTTATTGTCTGCCTCACCTGAACTAACAGGCTCCAGGGTGACAGCCACTGACTTTTTTTCACCAAGTTCATTAGCTGCCTTCACATATATATCCATGTTTGAGAATAAAACAAAGTGAGAGCGACGGATGGCATACTGATGACGTGACGGCGGCAGTTGGTAAGTGTAGTTTTCACCCGTATCCCTTAAAAGAAAGAATACATTTTAATAAGTGATACTCCAAACACAGTCAGAGTCCTATTTTTGTATATTTTGTCTCCTCAGTCTGCAGATTACCAACCATATCCTGGTATGCAGGGTGTAGCTTGTTGGTAGGTGAGTCCTCTGTCGTCCAGGATCCCAGCTGCAGGACAGGGTGCTCGGGGTGGTCAGATTTGTCTGGCAGCGAAGACTCCGCGGTTCTGGCGGCGGGTCTGAGAATGTTTTACATCCTGATCAGTCTTTAATCAGTGAAGAGCAGAGTTTATTCACAGTATTTTGCCAAAATGGATGGATGGACTCCATTCTCACATCCAGCTCTGATTTCCACGCCTCCCACGATCTGACATGGAGTCTGAATGCAGCAGGTCAGGAATGCCCTGGTTTCGTTGAACTCCGGTATGACCACCACAGAAATGCGGCTGCTGTCATTGGTCGCAGGGCTGCTGGGGAGGCGGCGGCCGTTGAGCTGCCACTCTATGTGGACGGCGGGTCCTCTTGCCAGGGAGCAGTTCTCCTGGATGGTGCAGTTGGCTGTGACCGTAGAGCCCAAAGCTACCACGGAGCTCGACGACTCCACCTTTGCACAAGGCGACGTAGGACCCTCTAACAATGAGAAGGGAACGTAAGAGATTTGTCACACACATTGAGGCAGATGAAGTCTGCATTTCTACCTTACATGTCATAGTTGCAGATGCACATGGAGTGCTCTCAGCACAACATGTTGCATTCATTTCAGACAGTTGAACAACTGACCAGCCGTCTTTGCGATGGCCGACATTTCAGGATAGACCGATATTCTCAGTTCATATGAACTCCCAGAGGTACACTCACCATTTCTCACACTCATCACTAATGTCCCCAGCATGACAGCTAATGATACCCATTTGGATGTCATGGTGACTGGACCTGTTTGGGAGCCAGATGGAAGAATGTTATTCTTGAGTGATAAATCTGTAATTTCTAATGAAACAACAGTGAAACCACAAACACTGATAATGGAGTGAAACCATGATTACATCTGTGTATGCTACTAAGTGTATTGGTACGGCGGTCATGGCGGGCTAATGTGGATGTTTTTGTCTTTTTGTTTCATTTCCAAGAGACAATCGAAGATTAACGATAGACACGAAGAGACAGCAACTTACTATCTTTTCACCCACTGGGTTGATATTTTCAGATTCTTGAATTGGTACAAAATACTGCCTGCAGCAAAACATTTGCCTTAGCTTCTGTTATGGCTTTCGAGTAGTAGGATAAAACTCTGCTAAACACACTTGAAATGTTTAATTGGCAGCTGTTAAAAGAAGAAAGTTTCTGGGTCCTGTGGAGCATGGTTGATTGGACATGGATACTGAGCAGAGGATGAAACTTTGTGAGCTGAGCAGATGGAAAAACTCTGCTGCAATTTGTGATACCACATTTTCCCTCCGGCATCTATGTAGTATTTCCGTCTGATTTAGATGCCGATTCTGTCGCTTTCTCGTGCAGAGATTGTACAGATGATTCTTCTGAATAGTATGATTTGATTACTTTGACCAATATTCCAATTTGTTATCATAGCAACATTAACAGCAACACAAAGGGGGTGTTCCTTCAAATTTGTGATCAGTCGTTGGTTCTCATATACCAGGCAAGAAAGGTCGTCACACACATGCACACAAACCAACACACACAGCCTAACAGTCATGAGTACACTCACACATGGGCAGTCTGATGCCAAGAAACTGAGACCACAGGGTTGGGAAATTTCCTGTGGTCTTAGAACACTCATGCCTGGGTCCCTAAAATGCAAGTTATTGTCAGTACACATACACCCAATCACTTCATTTTAAACGAAAAAGCTGATTGTTTGTGTTGAACCCTCCCTTGTTTGGAGCAACATTCTTTTGGAGGGAGAAGATTTCATGTCAAGTCTGACAAAGGGCGAGCGATCCTGCAGAGGGGGCGCAGTATAAGTCTTTGTAATTGTCACCCATGTTATACGGCTGCTCTCCACCCAGAGTAAACAATCACCTGCCGTTTATCAAGGTCTGTAAAAACGTGATGTGAGAGAATTTGCCATCCCCACGTTGCTTATCAGCTGTTTGCATAAAGGCTTCAATTTTGCTTTGCTTTTTAAATCTCAGTCCACTGCTAATAGGAAATTACTTGTGGCTTCAACAGAAAGAATTTCAGAGACAGGCTGGGAGAGAACAGGGGAGAGGGCTGGGGTGGTGGGGTAAGCGAGAGGCAGATGAGGAGGAGAGAAAATAAGGAGATGTGCCATTTAATTTGGAGTCCAATTTGTCAACAAAGACAATTTGATATGCATAAAATGAACAGTTTAATACGGGGACGCATGTTTTCTCTGCAACAACCAATTACAGCCCTTATCCATCTATGTATACATCTTTTATCTGGTCACTGTTCTCATCTGTGTGCCTCAATGATTCATGTTGCCATGATGATTTTGTTATAGCCATATGTTTGCTTTCCTGTTGCAGTTGGAGGTTACAAAACGCCCACCTACAGGGTTTGGCAACATCCTTTGCAGAGATTGCAAAGACAAACGTGTCCTCGTTCCTCCTTTTCAGCTCTAATGTCCCATACGGCAGTGAAAATAAAGATTTCTAGGAATTTTACATCAAGTTTTGTGAAAAAAAAAGAAAATTTAGGTCTTATGTTTATTACTGATTTAGCATTTCCCTCGAGCTCAGATATGGTGACCTCTGTGTCGGTTGTCTTAAAGCTCCCAACAGCAAAAGAAGGAAAGAAATGTTTCACATCCTCTTTTGCGATGGATAACAAAAACTTAACATACTCCCAGAATGTAAATGGGTCTATGTATCTTATTGTAAATCCAAAATTTGAAACAAAACCAAACAACCTCTGCCCCCACCCCCAAAAAATATTATATATACAGTATATATTTGTTGTGAATATGTTGTTATAGAAATGGCTTTATTACAAATGTATATACTACTACTACAGTGTCAGAGATGTCAAATTGTTTTCATTTACAGAACATTTTCAAAAGGAAAATTAAACAGAGAAAAGAGTTTTATAATCCAGAATAACCATCTCTGTTTTCATTAACCATGTGTTTTGATTAGCTGATCTTCATTAAAAAAGAAAAAAAGATATTTTGAGTCTGTCATCTGGTTGAAGTTCCAGACTGAACTCGTGTCCCTCAAAAAACAACTTCAACAAAGTTTTTTTTTTCTTTTTTTCCTTGTAATTTTGGCATAAGCAGGAGAATGAAAGGGAGAGCAAAGTATTTGAAGTGAAGATAAAGGAGAGGCATCAGACAGACGTGCCACTCACCGCAAAGCAGCTGCAGCGAGGCCCAAAACAGGAGCGGCTCTCATCAGCCCTGATAGTGAGAGATAAAATGCTGTGGCTCAAAGCGGCTCAGCTGGCCCGACATTTGTGTGTTAACCAAGCTGGTGTAGCAGAAGCAGCGGCGGCAGTGGCAGCAGCAGTTATGGTGGCAGCAGCATTAACATCCTTGTTTTGAAGTCTTGAAACCTTTTTTTTTTTTTTTCAGGAAGAAACACATGACTGGTGAGGCCTTATTCTGGGGAAAAAAAAAGTGAAGTGTTTGAAATCAGTGTGTCTTGAGAGGTGTTGTTTCAACTAATTTCTGCTTATACATAAATCTGTGTGCAGAAGTGTTGTCCCAAGCTGTCTTGTTGACAGAATTCACAACTGAAGTACCAAAACCAGAGTAACGAAATTCCCCCAAACAGTGATCTCAGTCTGAGTGTGTAATTCAAAATGGAATCACAGATTTTCAAACATATGAACCCTAAAGAGTAGCTTACTCACCATTTGATTGACAGCGGGTAACTGGTTATGTTTGAAAATAACTTTACACTGCATATCATTAAAAGTAACCATTGAATTGATTTTTGAGATTTCACCTTTTTTTTCTTTCCATGATGAAATGTGAGGCATGGCCTCTACCACGTCCCCACAAAGCTCGTCACTGAGTGCCACATATTGAACTTGAGAAGGAGACAAATTTTTATGTGTACGTATGGATGAGAGTCAATCTTTCAACAGGCGCAGTGTCAATTTCCACTAAAATGAATGTAAAATCTGAAGTCAGTCAACTGATCCTTGTGTAACAAGCCACATCCACCGACATTAACCCGGGATGACACTGTGACGCTCGCCAGAACCGAGCAGCAACCGATCCGGCCGTACTCGTCCTGGGTGCGACCTTAACACGCAGTCCTCACCTCCACCATCTCTGTTCAGGCCTTGGTTGGTGTGGTAATATAACAAGCTCTTAAGTGGGACTGTAAACTGCGCCTTGACCCCCTCCAATCCCCACCCTCCTCCGCCCCTCCCAAGGGCACTTGAAACTATGTGCCATTTCTTGTTTATTAGCTTATTAAATTGTAAAATGATTCTCTGGTGTAGGCCTTGTTTCGAGCGGTGTGCAAGGTGAGCCCGTGAGTTCCCTCACTCAACTTTACATCTAACAGCGGTGTGCCGACTCAGACACTCTGGTCCCCCTTAAAAAACATTATGGGACTTAACTGTTAATTACCGGCCATTGGAGAAAGAATTAAACACACATGTTGGTGGTTTTTAAATAGGAATCAACAGAGAATTGAGAGGAAGACACTAATTAAAAAGTCATTATCTAGTCATCATGCATTGACGTATTTTTGCTAGATCTTTTTTCCTAATCAGCAGTAATGAACGGAGCGTTACTCGTCCACTGGGTATTACATGCTACATTTCAGTGAGCAGTAAAATTAGCTGAGGGCCCTGCAGCAAACTTGAGCTGATGAAGCTTTTCTAGATTTGATTACAGATCTTGTGCTCTATGCAGTAAAATGATGTGTCCCTCTCAGATCCCAACTCATATTGGTGATGTGACTGACATCAAAATAGTTGTTGCAGGGAATGTTGTTTCAGTGTAACATCAATCATTACCGGATAATTATAGGAGTTGCAAATGCACATACTGGCACAAAAATGCTCCAAGCTCACAGCTTAATGTCGTCTTTTGAAAACCAGAAAACTGCAACACCGATTATCACACAGCAACATCACTCCTTAAAACACAACTATTCATCACAATAAATTGCTGTTGCTCAACTTGTTTCCAACTTTCATACGCTGTTGTGTCTTAGAGCTTTGGGAATGACACACAATTATACAAAATGAACCTGTTAATAGTGCGACAGCTGTAATAACAAACATTCATGCTGTGTGACGGAGAGCAAGCGCGGCTTTTAAGTGCATATTTACACCTCCATTGCATCAAGATATTTGAAACATCGAAATGAATATAAGATAAAATATAATAATATACCGTTGATATAAGCTATAAAGAGAAATTAAATGATGAAACAATCGATCACATTATGACAATGTTGAACTTCCCATGGAATCAATTAAGTATAGACATAGATTAGACATAGACATAGATTATGATTTCTTGGGTCTGACTATTGCCACGTTGTAGGAGAGAGGGAGAGGAGAGGAAACAGGCAGATGGCGAGTAGAGAGGGTCAGACAAGCTCCAACTCACACTACCGCTCCTTACATGCACCCAATCCACTCCTATCTAGTACCTGTCACATGCTGGCTGCAAAATGGAATTGACTATTGATTTCCCCCCTACCACAGGTCAGTTACGCTGGCAGGCTATAGTGGGCCTGGTGTGGGATGACAAGGGGAGGATCACAAGCACGGAAGAGAAAATGGTCCAACAGGCGCGTGTGCACAGACAGATTCGAATGCACACAGGCACGCACGCAAGGCACAAGTACACATTCTCATTAACCAACACATCCACTGGGATTGCGTTAAGAAAAAGGATCTGTGTTGCTTTTAAGAATGTGTGTACGGGTGTGGATGGGCGTGTCGATGTGTTTGTGTGTAACAGAGCAAACACATAACATTGTGGGATTCATCTTCTGGGGAGGATGTGCAGGTTAAAGCACGGCACAGATAGAGGCTATCCCGGATTTGCAAAAGTCACCACCGTGGGTGTGACATCTGAGTAACTGGTGCGGTCCAACGACTCTGCAGGATTCTCTGCCTGTGTTATCCACAACGTGTGTATATATGTTATTTACACACACAAAGCGTAGGATACAATCCTGGAATCGCCACAGACTTGATACTACCACGTACTCACATCTGAACACATCAATGCCAGCCGGGATTTTCCAGATGTAGACAGCTGAGGCGGAAGCTTTCTGTTTTTGCAATGTGATCGATAGCGAATCCCTCGGTGCAAACAACAATATGTTCAAACGTGAGATTCAGTCATCAGTGAGTAGGGAAATAGTTCATTTTGGTGAAAAAGTTGCCATTGTTTGTTGTTAAATACTTAATGCATTCCATTGTTTGAGCTTCTTTTTTTTTTTTTAATGTATGTTCAAGGTAATGCGCACAGCAACTTGAATTTCATTGCATTCTCGAAAAAAATAACATTCTCCAATATTTTCCCAACAGGTGTGATTAATAACAAAATATGTACATTGATTTTTTACTACCAAGAATGTTTTTCCAATGGAGGCCACACTGGGAAGCTTCACGTGTTAATCGTCTTCTTTTATTCAGCAGAGGCTCCTGCAGAAAACATGGGAGTGCAGAAAAAAGGCTCAAAACATTAAGAAATACTGATGGCGTTCAATTGGGGGGTAATACTAATGTCCTGTACTATACTACAATGTGCCCTTGTTTGAGTGGGAGAGAGATATTGCAGGATTGCATTTCTAGCGAGATTTGTGAAGATGTATTGCAGTTTATTGTGTTACTCACACAAATCCTTCTTATTTGCATGCAAGGAAACACAGTGTCTTTGGCCACCATCTTCCCTGCAGTACCAAATGGCTCCCAGTGACCGCGCATCACCCCATAAACGCATTCCATTCACGGAGTGGTGGCATATTTCTGTGCACCGATGATCCAGGTGCTCAGGAGTCCCTTGGTGGATTCCTAATCCATTCCATTGTGCCTACTCACGTCATACATGTCGTTTCTCCTTTGCCGTTCCAACCATACAAGGGGTCATTAAGCCATTGATTGTGGGTAAAGAGGGGAATAAGTGCAGAGTGCCACATTTGCTGCTGAAGCCAACAATCAGCGATGGTGAGCGCCCACAGAGACTACAGAATTAATGAAGATCTGACGCACAAGAGGTACAATTAAATTTTCGTCATACTCAGTTACGTACATGCTCTTCAAGGTTGTGAATTTAGCGAGACTCATACAGGTAGACCTCAAGATACCTGATACACTTGTACCATGAATTTCTACTTTGCCCTCTATTTAGTGTCTGGGAGATATACTGCCTTGCTCCCCGCTCTCCATAAACAGTTGATTGCCTTACTTTATTCTGTCCTCAGTCGTGTTCTGGATGAGGGCTCATAGCTGACTCACTCCCTGGCTGCTGATTGATTTATAGTCCCGATCAGTGGGAAACCTCATCCGCCTACAATTTCTCATGTACAAAGCCATTCAGCGAGGAATCAAAGCCAGTGCTAACATCCAAAGCCTTCTTTCGATTCATCCTCTCTCCAAAATAGTCCACCTGAGCTTCCAGCTCCTGTCTTCATTGGAAAATACCACAGAGATTATTTTTTCTCTCTCAATGTTTCTCTGTAGATGGAATTAACAATTAATTTACTGTATAAGGAACGTCAAATCGGCTGTGAATCCCACTATCACAGAGCAGATAGGGCTGTTTGGAGAGATTATCGTAACCATCTTTATTTGCAAACAGATTGAGAGCAGATGATGGGATTTGTCAACGGCTGACCCTCTGCGATGCAGCACCTGTGTTCACAAAGCGGATGTGAATGGATGTCTACCCAGTAAAACCAATAGATGGCACTATTGTTACATAGAGTCCAGAATGAGACATCAATGATGATGAAGATTATGATGGAAAGAAACCAACAGTGAGAATGGTCATCATTTTCCCACAAAGTTCTCCATCCAAAGAACTATATAAGAGTCAGTGGTTTAGGAATTGCTCGCCACTCAACGCACACACAAGAGGACTTTGCTTCAATGTAGATCAGTTGCAAGGGGGCGAAATTGAATGTCAATTTATGGAATGATGCACAGCGCTCAAAGCATATTAAATCATTTCTATATTGATGCATGTATTCAGGCTATTTTGGGCTCAGAATATGGCCATGAAGGGTTCAGGAACGAGATGTGCAATGTTGGCCTTGCATGCAGGCTGCCTCGTTTTGATTCGCTAAAGGCAAAAACTGGGCCTAAAGCTGGGACATGATGTGTCTTCGTCAGCATGCATAACCAGTGACAGGGACACTCTTAAGGTTTGTTGGACCAAGGCCCCCCTAGTGGGCGGTGTGGAACTGCTCTGGAGGCAGGTGGAGCGGTCTCCACGTAGCATATCTATTCGACCCACACCTGTCAACATCAAGGTCATGTCCATTGTAAACAAATGAAAGTGTCTCATATTGACCTTGAGAATCCCAATTCCGAAGGTCCTGAAAGGGCACCATGCTTGACCTCCTCAACAGTAGACTCTCAGCTGTTAAATGGGTGTCCTTTGGGGAGGCCCGGCCGTCGGAGGTTGTAGTGCTCAGTGTGAACTGGCTCAGAGATATCAAAGCTTAACTGAGAGGTTCATTCAGAATCCCAAGGTGGAGCCTGTTTGTGTGCGCTGCCACTTAAGAATCTCCCTCTAGGCTCAACTAGCCCATTGAGGGCCAAATCAGACTGAAGCCCTGCCACAGGGAGTAGGCATTTTCATAACGGTCAGGTCGACTTGCTACCATGTCATGAATCATCCCATTGTGAGCACATCCCCACAGAACAGGTTCCTCGCGCACATGAGGATAATCCAAAGCCGGTGCAGCTGCGTGGACGACAACAGAGCAGCATCCTGTTTTAAACGATCAGCGATTGTTGAGGAGCACATATGAAGTAGCTAACACTTAAACACAATATTTGCCTCTAGCTGCCACAGGTTGGAGAGGCACAATCGTGCTGCAGAAGAGAACTATTGCAATTCCCACGTGAACCGCACCGAGCTGAAACATAGACATTTGACGTGAATATGCCTCAAGTAAACCAACAGCAGTACATACTTCCGTGCAATCGCATCGCAATACTAGAACATGTCCTCCTATGCAGATTCTGCCCAAAACCTCAACCCAGCTTGATTTCCTAATTACAGACAGCTGGTTGTCATAGAAACCAGAGCTCAGCCGCTGAATCCAGTCAGCCACGGGTAAATTGCTTCATTACTGACAATTAGTCAAAATGCTCGCAAGCAATAGAATTGAACCAAACAAGACATTGCAAATAAATAAAATTTCATTATTTTTGATTTAGGCAAAGTGAAATAGGAATTTGTAAAACAGAGTGTTTGAGTAATGGGGGTGAGTTATGTAAATATTTCCGGTTCAAATCGAAAATAATTGCAACCCTGAACAGATGCTTAAATCAGAACCATTTATCTATTTGTGTATGGATTGCTAAATATTACAGAGCAGCGTGAATAGGAATAGTTGGATTTCAGCATTGTGTAGAATTTTACAGCGCAAAAACGCCTGAAACTCTCGAAATCCTCAAAGGATATGACTTCTAATTAACTAAACTGAGAGTTTGACGATGATGTTGATATCTGAATCCACTGCAAGGTGACACGACGCATGGGAAAAAAAAGCCAACTAATGAGCGGAGAGGGAACAAGTAAGGCTGAGGAGCATAATTAACAGTTTTATTTTCTTCTAGAAAGGCCCGTGGCTTTGATTCTCACAGACAGGTGCATATCAGCTGACAGTGATGCGGCTGAGAGCAGCTGAAGCATTTAATAATTCACCCAGATTATTTCTGTCAGGACTGACAAGCTAAACAGGGGTTTGATTCAATTCTGTAATTGCGTGTTCACCTCTACCTTGAACCCATATTTTGGTAATTAATAGGTGTGAGTATTATTTGAAGTGTGGCACAGCAAGTGATAGAGTTCAAACTGTAGGTGTTGTGAAACCCAGACGTGAATGATCGCTGGGCTGACGAGCCAAAAACCAACTTATTTTCACATCCAAGGGTCACTTTGGATGACTGTTTCCAGAAATGGCGTCAGTGTGCGGTCCACCGGAGAGCAAATATGAAACCACTTCCCTGTGACACGTTCAGAGCTTTAAATCTGGAGTGGTGAAAGTTTGTCCTGAAGTCTTCGATTCCACGCATCACCCAAAAAACAAATAACAGAACACACAAATATGCTGTCCTGGCGTTTTTTGTCCTGCTTAGACTCTCCTCATACAATGTTTCATCTCACACATATGTATAGACACGCAGAGGGTAAAACGAAAGAGGTTTCCCTTTCTGATATTTCTCTACTTTGCAGTATTAGCTGACATTTGGCGGAGACTGTAAATAGACGGACCTCGTGCCCAGTGTGGAAGAGGTTGAATCTCTTGACAAACATCCTGTGGAGACAAGTGGTGTAACACAGGGTCAGCAAGAAAGGAGGGATCACTGTTTCACCTCTGAACCTCATGGTGGGGATGGGCTCCTTCGGTCAGCTCCCATCAGCCCCTCTGGGGCTCATTTGTGATGAGCTGAAGGTCTGTAATGTCATTTCCACAGAATGTTCTCCTCCTCCCCCCACCACACACACACACAGCGGTCTCACTGGACTGCCGAGTGACCAGTGTGCTCTCGACATTGGAACTGCACAATGCTGGTGTAATGACTGCCTTTTCAAAAGATGGTGAGTGACATTCTGCCGTTATACTGACAACGAATCCACTCAACTGGACATTTATTTTGGTCCAATTCACCAAAGTCGAGTGAATGTGTATCAGAATCAATTAGGCCTAATAACATACAGTCCTAAGAGGATTCACGCCAATGCACATAAGCACACAATCCAATCAAGAGTGTTTACTGTTTACAATGGAGCACTTAGTGTTCCCCTGTTAGGCTTAGTCAACATGTCAGCGCAAAGTATTCGCAAAAAAATCCTTTCTGGGGGAAGTGATGGTGTGTACACAATGTACAGTACACAAAAATGACCACTGATGTGACCACAAACACACACAAGTACGTATGTGCGTACATACATACATACATACAGTACATACATACAGTACATACATACATTCATACATACATGCATACATACATACATACATACATACATACATAAATTCACATTGTGTCTGATGGGGTGTATTTTTTAAATACAAGTGATACTTACGTAAAAAACATGCCCCATATTGACCCATTGATTTCAGTACACATGTCATACCTGCACGTCATGTTAAGATGTTTTCAGTGTTGCTTGCACTGTCAGTGTGTGGGAATAGTATTAAGGAATAGTATTAAGCCAGCAGAAAAAGGGAGACGAGATAAGTGCGAAGACAGCGGAGCGAGGTTGATTGGGAGAATTGGTCAAACACACACACAAGCACACACACGTGCCTGCAGAGACACATAGGAACAGACACCTTCACTGAGCGAGACGCTGACTAGAGGAGCGAAAGGATGGATGTGAGCAGGCGAAGGCAATTCATTTGTTTCCGCATTACCAAATTAGCAAGCTCTCCAATTCATCTCATGTTCAAACAACATTCATTACCGCTGCATTCCCGCACCGCACTCGCTGAGGCTGCAATTCGAGACAACAATTAATGTAGAGCTTTTTTGGAGCTGGCCCGTCTTATCTTTTAACCAAGTGAACATGGACTGGTTTGTGCAATCCTCCCCGCACCCACCAGAAGCCCTGCCATGAAAAAAAATAAAAAAATAAAAAATCTGACAACACCATGCTACAATGCCTGAAGTCTAATTAACAGTGATGCGTGAATGGTTCCTTTCAATTTCATCCTAATTAGGAAGAAATAGCAGTCAACAAATGCTGCTGGTGATACCCCCATCCAGATGCCCCTTGTGGCTGGTTTCACCATCGGTGGTGGCATTAAGGACACGGTCACCTGTCAAACCTCATTTAAATGTTGTGAATTCTACTTTGCATGGTTCGGTCCCACCACTTCCACCAGCTCTGCTCAGCATCTGGGACTAATTAGCTCCATCTCCTCCTACAGAGGCCAAGGAACCCATATTGTTTTTAAAGAAACAGAGAGAGAGAGAGAGAGATGGGGAGGAGGCTTAAGGGGTGTGAGACTGAAACAACAAAAACAATAACATCTCTTTCAAAGTTGCTGCCGTCCAGAAAGTTCAGTGATTCTAATTTCAGCAGAGCCAACTAAAAGGTAATTACTGACAGTTGCATTCATTTTAATGAATTGAGCACGTGCCTGTTCACAGAAACCATTTCATATCTATTTTCATGCTTTGTACTAAAATTAAATATCAATGCTGATCCTTATATTAACAGAATTAGATTTGACTTAACATGCGTGCATGTTTCTAACAGTGGATGTGATGAAAGTGTTTTGGAAGCTGTTTTTCAGCCTTTGGCCATGTCCCACACGTCTCGGTCCTGATAATACCGCCCGAGGCACAGGCACATCCACTGGTTGTGCTGCAGCCGGCAACACATTGTTGTAAACTACAGAAAATAGTCTGTCAAATCTATACTACAAAATTGTTCACAGACAGTTGCCAAAGCATTTGTCAACCGTGTTCACCATCAATTTCCCTCCTGAAGTGGGATTTCCTCTGCAAAATGAATTTTTTGATATATCCATGACATTCATTTGTGACTCACAACAATTTCTTCTACTTTCATCGCATATTTCAGGTCCACTGACATGTTTTATTTGATGTTGTTTGATACAGGAGTCTGTCTTACTTTGTCGCATCATTTTACATTTCTTTAGTGATCACACAGTTCAAGTATTTGAGTTGTTACATAATAATTCCACATTATGAACCTATTATCCAAAATACTGACCCTGTTTCCTCGGCTTCAAACCAGAAAGGGGATTATGCACACTTTAATTTTCTGTGACTGCCTTGCAATCATAAATTATGGGTTGAAATCCAACAGGATTGCTCTCAAGGTCAGGGCCAAACTCTGTGTTGACTTCCCTCATTGATAGATTAAGCCATTAAAGGTGGACAGTTGGGCCTTGATGGAGGTAATGGAGGGTGGATGCTCTGATGAGTCCCACTCTGGCTTTCCTCTCTGGATGTGATCGAGACAGCCTTCCAGCCAGATGAAATTTCCTTATGTTGATGGTTAGCTACGGTTGTCACATACTGCCGTCGATGAGGCACCTTTACCAAATGTTTTCTCCGGCCTTGAAGGACCCAAGAGTTTACTCAAGTGGTTCACCAAACAATATCGATCTATTTTGAATGCAATTTTAATGTACAATCACACCTTAGCTGGCTTTCTATGTAGCGCACAGCACTCTCTCTAGTTTAGTAAGTCAGCTATGAAAGTATCTGTTGACACGTGTGCATTTGTGATCGAGTGGGGATATTTTGAGCTCTTTGTTTTTCTCGGCCATCAGGAGTCGCAGGATTGGAGAGATGACAGATAGTGAGTGGTGTTCCTGCAGCACAAAAAGACATAACTGATGAATACGTGGCCTCACTAGTGTCTTGCCTCAGCAGCAAATGCATCAGCTGCCACGTCTCCACAGCACCACCTTGGTCCTGCCTGCATAAGTCTAATTCAGATGCAGGCAGGGGGGGAAAGGGGAAACCTTTTTACAATCTGTGGAAATTGCTGTTAAACTCCATGAACTAGACAGAGGGATGAAAGTTACCACGACAACGATTTTCCAAAAGGACGTGTTCGCTACCCGCCACAGCTGCATGTATGTAGCCTGTAAGGGCCTGCTGCTCGCTCGCTCGCTACGCACAGAGCTGGAAATGCCCCGCAGCCATGGACACGCCGCTGCTGCTGTAGGCGGTGAAGTTCCAGTGGCTGCGGCACGGGGAGCGTCACGAGGCGAACAGAGGGACGATAAGAGGAAAACAGGAACTGACAGCAGATTTTAGCGCTGTGATGACTGAACTGGGGGGAGATTTTCGTGCGTCTCTCACTGTCACTCTTATTTCCCTGCATTAACGGCTTCCCTTTCACAAGCAAATGCGGGCTGACACTTCTCTTGGGAAAAGTCTAAATCTGGTGAGGATTTGGGCGAGCGCTTACTCCGTTTTCTTTTTCTCCTCTGACATTCGAAAACACGGGCTGTCTCAAATGCAGAGACGGAATGTGGCGTGAATGGTAATTTGCCTTTTGCTCCATTAATGAGGCTTGGACAGCTGGCGAGGAGAGCGGCACATTGACCAGATGATGGTATCGGGATAAACACCCTCACCGCTCTTATATTACAATCTCTCAAATTGTTATCTCATTACGCCTTCAGAAACTAGCATTGGCTTACTGCAAATGTGCAGTAGGTGTGAGGGTGTTATCGCCCTCACCAGAAAGGTAGAGGGAAAATTTTAATTTTCTGACACAGGATATCGTAGTTCGAAACTGGATACGTGTGGCAAAGCACTCTCTTTTAGGAATAGATGAAAAATACACAGAATGGAGGACCAGGAGCGAGTCTTTGTTGTTCCCCGGCTCACTTTTTTTTCTTTTCTTTTTGTGGCAAGTTGGTGTGCAGCAGGCAAGGAGGGTGACATGA
>OMPJ01010463.1:3371-13818 GCA_900312935.1 Carapus acus
GGGGGACGGAGTGAGAGAGACAGACTGAGAAAGAGGGCAAGGGAGAGAGAGAGAGAGAAGGAGAAAAAGAGAAAGAGAGAGTGAGAGAGAGAAAGAGAGAGAGAGAGAAGGGAAGACGGAGAGAAAGAGAGAAAAATGCATGGGGACGAGAGTGAGGCAGGAGATCTCTGAGTCACAAAAGAGTACGCAGACAGATGGAAACAATTTGGATGTCATTAGTGACTTTGAGCATTAGAATCACCACTGTGACATCATTCTGAGAGCAGGTTTGTTATTATTTTCCTTGGATCGCACAATAAGATATACTGTATATACAGTATATAAATATGAATTTATGTTGCAATAGAAGTGGGACACAATTATGGTTTACAAGTTTCCACTGAGTTTCATTCAAAACTCATTTACGTAAATCCCAATTACCATTAGGTCACAATCTTCTCCATTAGAGTAAAACCTAAAGATCAGGGCCTCAGAATGGGAATAAGAATCAGAGCGTACACTGTTACACATACAAGGAATTGTCATGGTCACCTGATGAAATACTGGACCTGTAACACTTCACAATATGTACAAAAAATATATATTATATACATGTACTACTTCAGCTAACCTTCAGTCTCTCTGTGTAAGGCTACAAAAACTGTTTTGAAAAGAGGGGATCCTTTAACGGAACATGTATAATGGATGAGCGGTGGAAATAGTCTTCTTAAACAAACCTAAACAATAATGGTGCATTAGCAAACCAGAGAATGCAGATATGCATGACGGTACAGACTTTTTTTACATAGAGAGAGGTTTTACATAGATTTCTGTTCACTCTAGCTCAGTGTTACCCAACCTTTTTCAGCCACGGTAGACATTTTACATTACAAAAATCTCACTGCACACCACTGTTGTGTGAGAGTTGTCAGGAGGGGGTCAGGGGGCATCCACGAGTTGACAGCAGTGGGGTAGGGGGGTTGTGTGACAGTCTGAATAATATCGCTGACCGTTGTATGCAGTGGGAGTGCATGCGTTACTTGTGCCCAGGTCTACCAGCTGTTGTTAGCTGGCCCTGCACGTCTGCGGGCCATATCAAATTGGATCACGGCACATCTGATGATTTCTCACAGCACACGAGTGTGCCACGACACAGTGGTTGGAAGAGACTGCTTCAGCTATCTGGATTTCATCAGAGTGGCCGGGTAGTGTTGCTGAGCCGGCCTCTGTGGCTTACCCAGGGACAGGCTTCAAACATATTGTGACTGGGGTGTGAGAAGGCGGTTGAGATTGTAACCATTAATATCCCCTCCTTGATGTCCTGATATGGGGATCCATGCCGATCAATCAATCTCAGCTGATCAATGGCCAGTTCAACATGGATAGTGAGTGAGGTGCAGATTACTGACTGGATGTTGATTGGACTGATTATTAGACTGTAATACCACCTTGTGTGGTCATTTGAACTTCCACAGTTGTTGCAGGAGGAACTCCCTCTTTTGGGCTCTTTTCCTGTTGTTATCTATATGGAAAGAGCAATTGTCTCATAGAAGTCAACACAAAGTGTCCAGAGTTCGGAAGCGTCCGCTGACACTCTGGGGAGGGAGAACCAATCAAAGACTCGCTAAAAAGTGTGCGCTTTCCAGAACTTTGTTAGGCATCATGTCGAAGATAATGTCTGCAACAGTGCTCATTATTATCCTTGGCAGGAAGGAGAATACAGAAAATCCGTGCACATCAGGAACTCTGGTGAACCTTTGGCTGAACATTTTCAGAAATTACTGAACTTGACTCAAACATCCTCTGTTACAGAGGGAGGGTAGGCGTATGATATGGGACCAACTCTTTCGCACACTTGAGATGAAGCAGTCTATCACTGCAGGAGCTCTTTAAAGCTCCTCTGAGCTCTGACATTGTTCTGCATCAGGTGGGAGACACTGCTCCTGGTTGATGAGAGCTTGGCTGCCATTCTCCTCTCCCACTCACACAGTCTGGATAACATCCAAGGATGGAACTACCCTTAATCATTTTAAGAAGACTCATATAATCAAGCTCTATCATATTATTATCTATATTTTTTCAAATCAATCAATTACAATAAAAATATCCATAAATTCCCTGTGAAAGTTGTTGAACACTTTAGAAATAAAAACAACTGGCTAAACAACTGGCTAAAGTCCCGGCAATTCATTCTTTTTCTAATTTAAATAAAGTTGTCAACAAGTCCGAAACTAACAGCAACCCAATAACAGAAAGACCCAACCTCTGATGATAGCATCATTCTAGACCCCAAGACCTGTTCCTTGAGATGTCAACAAGTCTGAGTAGTTTTTATCATGGATCAATAGGTCAATGGATCAATTAAGTACATATTAAGTGCCTACTGTTACTATATCAACCACCCCCTTTAAATATTCTTCCTGTATGTTGGATCGAATACCCAACAAACTCTTTGAAAATCTCTGTGCTCTTCTTTGTGTTCATTTAAAGATTATTGACAACACAACACTTTCCACTGGGTGATACTTGCTATCCTCACGTTTGTCATGAAAAAAAACTCTACTGCAAAAGCATAATTTGGATCCAAACGTCTTAAATGATTAAATGTCTACATTCAATCAACCTCCAACTCCTATGGCGTGTAGCAGCAGACCAACTGACAGACTATCATACTGTCAATCAATGTTGTTGATCAAACGGCATCTTATTTTTGCACTTTTTGTACTTTATTAATTCTTGTATTGAAAAAAATCCATAGATTTTTAATGCATCAAAATAAATGTAGTACTTACATACAACTTGTACATAAGTAATATAGTGATACTTGTAGTTAGTTCGGAAAATAAGGACTGACTGACTTCGTCTCGTCCTCGCGGAGTCTGGTTGCTGTCCAGACGCTGCGCTTGCTGAATAACAACTTTCACCCCTCAGCTGATGACATCATATCTGATGTATAAAGGTTTTTGTGGCGCCCCGTGCTTTAGTCTCTGCAGGTCTGAATGATTCCTGCGCTGTAAAAGGTTCCCGACCCATGGACGTAGAGGTTCATAGTAAAAACGCTTCCCTGGTTGGTGTTGGATGAAATGTCCTTGGTGACTCATTGCCCACTCAGTCAGTTGAGATGGATCACACAAATTATGATGACATTCAGAGATGGGAAACCACCATCTCATTTAAGCCTTAATGGTGCGAATGAGTCCTCTCAGTGGTGACTGGGGGGATTTGGCTCACAATCAGTCATTCAGCTCATCTTACTCTTAATTAAGCTACATTTCTGGGGGTGAATCTCAGAAATTGTGAATAAAGCCTGAACCCTGAGGGCAGTTGAGGAGATGGCAATATTAACATTCAAATTGATCTCATAGATCATCATCTGTGCCTGGGCTAATGGTCAGTGAATGATGCTTGTCAAACTCCATAAGTGCTCCATCCAATAAATGCAAAGCTTGAGTCCTTTGTACTGGAGTTGTTCAAGTGAAAGAGCTGATAGATGTCAAATTACCACTTAACCTTGGAGATATTCCAAGCAATCTCCTAAATTATGTTACACCTTAAATATCTCTCAACAGTTTGATCAGTCCTTAATGCAATGCCAGACATACCATTTGTTATCAACTTAACTTTGGAGATCACTGTCCTGCTCACCAGTTGATACATTTAGGTTTCAAAAATATCATATCACGTGTATTTCACAGGTATACCAGTGTCCTCGTATTGTGGTTTTTATCACAGCAATCCAATTCGATCATTTTAAAACAGGCATGTCTACACTCTGGCCTGCAGGTCACATCCAGGTTGTTGGTCTCTCTGACTGCCGAAGATTGGCACAGAATTCATCATCAAGTGTTAAGAGAATTGATACAAGACAAACATCATAGTTCAATGCACTGTAATGTCATAAACCATGTCATAAATGGGTGATCAACAACACTGTTCCCACTAAAAGATAAGTATATTAACGCTGTAATGCGTTTTCTCTTTCTTCTTTAGGTTTGACATGTTTGCACTTTGTGCTGACGTCAATGTGGCCCCCGATCCAAAGCGTCTGCCCACCCCTGTTTTAAGTTTTATGAGAATGCTCTGGGTTTTTTTTTTATAAAATCAATCATGTAAGGCATCATCACGACGCATCATCAAATTCTTTACAGCATCATTCAGCAAAAGTGCCAAAGCACAATGTTTAGGAACTGCTTGTCTTTTTTACTGCCTAAAGTAATTCGGTTGACACATTAATGCAATATTTCAACATCTTTGTAATACTTGTTTCAATGAGGAATGGATCTGAGACAACATATAGTGCAGCAATCTAGGTTTAACCAAGATTTACCCTTATGTGCAGTAACCGCTGAGGGGAGCAGCTGATATAGGAAATAGAAGAAGAAGAGGAAGAAGAGGTACGACTGGACATGCAGTAGGGACCATCAGTGAAAGGATTAATGTAACAAAACAATGTAATTGGTAGAGCACACAAAAGCAGGGGAGGGCATGGTGGTAGGGTGTACAGGTGTAGGTAGACATTGCGACAGCAAAGTTGCAAGTACTGTAGTAATGGGCAGTACTGGAGATGGGCTTAATGTGGACATATGTTGTTCTTCGTTTGGCTGTTCCCTTGAGGTTTTGCTACTGTGGATGGTCCTCCACCAACAATTCTCCATCCAAATATCATCTGAGACACCCACTGCCCCCCTGTCTTCCTTAATTACATCCATGAACCTCTGCTTTGGTCTTCCTCTCCTCCACCAACCTGGTAGCTGCATCTCAAACATCCTCTGTCCAATATATCCACTATTTCTCCTCTACACATGGCCCAAATCACCTCAAATCTTGCCCCATTTGACCCCTTCCCCAAATTACTCCTACTTAGCTGCTCCTGTTACGGTCTCATTTCTAATCCTGTCGGATCTGGTTACTTCTGTGGCGCCTCCAGCTCAGCCTCCGATGTCTTAGACAGAGCCACTGTTTCTAAATCATGCATCGTGGAGGGTACTATCATAGAGACATCCCCTTTCAGTCTAGCTGCTATTCACCTTTGACAAAGCGCTCCTTACACCCTCTTCCCTCAATGCAGTCCTGTCTGTACACTTTCCTTCACCTCGCTTGTGCACTGTCCATTAGTTTGGATGGTTGATTTAAGGTCTGTCTCACTTTCATTCATGCATATGGGCTCAGTCTTGTTCCTGCTGACTCCCATTCTGTTCTCCAGTGTAAGCCTCCACCTCTTCAGGTTCTCTTCCACCTAGTTTCGTACCTCTCTACAGATCACAATATCATCAGCAGATATCAATGTCCATGGGGACAATTATGTCCATCCCTTGCTGAACGTTATTTGTTATTCATCTTTCCATCACTATAACAAAAAGGGGCTCTTGGGTGATCCCTAATGTGGCCCCCCATATTGCACTCCAACTGCATACCTCACAATTGTCTCGTTATCCCCACACATGTCCAGCACCGCCTTAACATATTTATTTCTCTGCCACATTTCCCACATTTCCTTATCATATGCTTTCTATAGGTCCACAAAGAACCAGAGCAACTCTTTCTAACCTTCGCAGTACTTCTCCACCAGAGTTCTAAAAGACAGGGCTTCAGTGAACATAAAGCCATACTGTTGCTCACTAATTGTAACCCTCTTTCTCAACCTAGCTTGGCTCTGCATTCACTTGCTTCTACTTCCTAGTGACTAAGGTCATCCTAAGATCAACCAACTGATGGCGTCTCACTACACTCTCACCTGACACAGTTTTCATTCATGGATCAATAAACCTGTTAGGGTAAACCCTGCCCACCTAACCCTTCACCCTATATATGCTTCCTCTAGGTGGCATCATAAGAAAACACTCTATCAACTTCCATTGCTGTACTGACGATACACAACTGTATCTGTTACTGAAACCTGCTGAAACCAACCATCTAGATACGCTCCAGGCTTGTCTTAGAGACATAAAATCGTGGATGACCCATAGCTTTCTGTTCCTCAAAGCAGATAAAACAGAGGTTATTGTTGTTGGTCCAGACCACTTAACAAACTCCTTGTGTAATGATGTTGCTACTTTGGATGGCTTTACCTTGACCTCCATCACCACTGGTAAAAAAAAAATTAGGAGTTATCTTGATCAAGACCTGTCACTGAATGCCCACATTAAACAATGTCAAGAACCACCTTCGTTCACTTTCAGAACATTGCTAAGGTTGGGCATATGCTGTCATTAAAATGTATTGAAAAGCTAATCCATGCTTTTCTTACCACCAGACTGGATTACAGGAATTCTTCCTTAGCAGGCTGCAGCAGCAAGACACTGAAGCCTCTCCAGCTTGTTCAGAATGCTGCAGCACGTATACTGACAGGAACTAAGAAAAGAGACCACATCTCCCCAGTGTTAGCTTCTCTGCACTGGCTGCCTGTAAAATTGAGAATAGAATTTAAAATCCTTCTCCTTACTTACAAAGCGCTCAATAATCAGGTACCATCGTACTATGAAGAGCTGATTGTGCCCTATCATCCTTCCAGAGCTCTGCCATCCGAAAATGCAGGGTTACTGGTGATTCCTAAAATCTGTAAGAGTAGAATAAGGGCAGGGCCTTTAGCGTTCAGGCTCCTGTGGAACTATTAGGGTCTATTAGGAACTGTGGAACCACCTTCCAGCTTCAGTCCATGGGGCGGATAACCTCACTATTTTTTAAATTGGGCCAATTACTTTCCTTTTCGATAAAGCTTATAGTTAGACAAAAACTATGCGGCAGGAATTAGATGACACACTGAGCCTTCCTCTCCTCCTCTTCCTCGATATTCTCTCCCTCCCCACCTCACTTGCATCCATGCCTCACCTGCATCCCTGTCTCATTAATGCATGTTACTACGGTAATTGGGCTTCTTTCCCAGAGTTTTGTCTTGTGCTCTATCAACCCACAGCCAGCAGCTAGGACACCACCAGTGATGACGGACCTCCAAACATCAGCGAGAGTTGAGGACTGATGAGTTGTCGGGAATGGGGATGGGGTGGGGGGTGGTCTTATGTCTTTGCGCTGCTGCCCGTAAGTCAACAGCGGTGGGTGCACCAGTCTGTCCGGGCTGGGTTGGAGGGCTGAGTGCCAATTCTTATCAATCCTTTTCATATGTTGCTTGCTACCGTACTCTCCTCCACCTTTGGTAAAAGGTGGGCATTGCTTTCACCGGCACACTCTTGGCTGATAGCACCGATGGCGGACCTTTGTGGGCCGGCCTGGATCGGACTGATTCAGCATGATAATCATGTATTTGTAATCCACATATGTATTTATTGTTTTATGCTGGAAGCCAACCAGATGCAATTCTTACCATTTGCTGGGCCACGGACAAGTAAGCACAACTTAGCAAAAGAGCTGCATTACATCAGGAAGTGAACTTCTTGTGACAAGTTTATCGGCATAATGTATTATATCAATCTATTTTGTGCCACATTCCAGTGGAAGAACAATCGTTTAATTCAGTTCAATTCAGACATATTTGTATAGCGCCTAGTCATAATCGAAGTTATCTCAGGGTGCTTTCTAAGATGGTGCAGGTAGAGCTCCTCAACGTTGAAACATTCAAACTCTATAAGAGTAATAACATTTCCCCCATCGGTAAGCACTTGGCAACAGTGACGAGGAAAAACTTCCCTTTTACCGCAAGAAACTTTGGTCAGACCAAGCTGCAGATGGGCGGCCATCTGTCTTGACTGTTTGGGTTGAAAGACAGAGAGAGAGTGACATGGGCAAAGACAAGCAAACAGTACTAGCAGTAGCACAGCAGTAGATGCACAGCATACTCATCAGGAGCATGACCTGGATGTTTGGCGATCCGTCATCACTGGTCGTGTTCCAGCTGCATTCTGCAGGTTAATGAAGCAGAGGACACATACTACTGTATAGGACTCTAGAGAAGAGGCTGACTTAGTAACATGTATTAACAACATATATATGCAGGTGAGGATAAAGAGGGGAGAGAAGAAGAGGAGAGAAAAGCTCAGTGCATCAGAGGAAATCCCCATGCAATCTAATTGTAACCACATATCATGGGCGAACTTGGGGTTTCCCAACCAGCGTGCAGCTGGTAGACAGTTGTGTGCCATGAGAAGTCATCATGTGTGCTCACGGCCTAACGCGGAAAGAAAGGTGAAAACCATTCCCCACTTCCCCACACCCCATCACCAATTCACGGGGCCGAAATGCGGAGAGACAGTTGGAAGAAACCCCACTTCCCCCAACCCCTGACAACTCATGACCAAACACGGAAAGATACCCCCCCAGGGTGTCTGTCCCACAGACTGAAACTAGAACATGGTTCCACAGGAGAGGGGCGTGATAGTTGATGGGCATGAGAGTGAAACAATTAAGCATCTCTCCTGGTGCAGGAATTTCTGCGTCTGCAACTCGGGGCTGTGTGGGAATGTCAGTTTCAGTTTCATCTTTGCAAAGACAGTATCTATTCTTTCTGTCTTTTATTTTCTCGCAAAGCTCCATGTCTAACCCAAGTGTGCTTAGAAGACACATTGTTAACATGCACAAACTGAAATCTATCAGACAGATATGACTCAAACCAGTTTAAGGCAGTGCCTTTGATGCCAATCGTATCTTCTAGCCTCTGTGGAAGGATCTGATGGTCAATAATCAATAGCCGAACTGAGGTCTAGAGGCACAAGCACAGAAACAAGTCCTTTGTCAGAAGCATCTAAGAGATTGTTTGTGACCTTCACTGGTGCTGTCTCCATGCTGTGGTTCATTCTGAAACCTGGCTGAGATTCCTCAATTAAACCATTGCTCTGTTTCCTCCAGGATCTTGTTGAGAAAGGTAAGGCTAGAAATGGGCCTACAATTCGCTAAAATCAAGCTAAAATCTCCTTATCCCTGAATCAAAACAGGGTTTTTGAGAAAATGTTTAATTGCAACCTTTGATTTTAACAGGCAACTTTGAAAGATTGTGGTATATAGCCAGTTCATGAAGGCATATAAATCATATAGAATTTCCTATTAAGGGAGAGAGTTCTTCGAACAGCATCTAACATGCAGGTCAATGTTGCAGCTGAGGAAATCTTCTTGGTCATTGCAGGACGGGCGATAGGGAAAAAGCAGTGGGACTAGTGAAACTACCTGGTTGTAAGGACCCTGGGCTTGAGGTCAGATCTTGCACAACTACATTCAAGGACCTGAGAGCACAAACTTTGTTTGTTATTGTACAATTTTATCATTGAAGAAGCCCATAATGTCATTATTGCCATGATGTACAGGAAAGAGTGGATCTTTAGATTCATTACTCCCAAGTCAGCCTTGACAAGGTGCTGAAAAGGATGAGTATGAGTAATGAGTAATGAAGAGTAATCTGCGGCTGTGGCATTACAGAGGGCATTTCTATAGGTTCCCAGACTAGCTTGCCAGGCTAAGCGGGATTCATCTAACTGAGAGGATGAATTACTAGCACAAGAAAAAATATAATGTTTGTTAAAGCATTAATCTTTCTTTATTCAGTCTGTTTCTCAATGGGAAACTGTAAAACCCTGTAAAGGGCTATGAATATTTTTTAAGAATATTTAATTTAAGAATAGTCCAACGGGAAAACAAGACCTTATATGCCAAGTCATGGTGGGGGAATGGATCCAAATATCGATAAGATAGACACTAAGACTGGATCAGATCAATACAATACTAGCCTGATGAGATCGATTCTCGGAGGGCGTAGTAAATCACATTGAAACGTGTAAATTAAATGACTTACGCACTTTTATTTCAGATTTTTCGGAATTGTTTTTGATCGTGAAGCATTTTCTATTAGATTATATGCTTTGTCCTATTTCTGTTCCTGGTTTTAACCATTTGATAAGAAAGAAAAGGAAATATCACAAAAAACACTTGAGGTCATGAAAATTAATTGAGATTTAGTAAGTCAATGATGCATCCACCTTATTTATTGAAAAGTATTGGTATTTGTAACAGTATCTGTGATACTGGCCCGCATTTACTTGGTATCTGATCGATACCAAAATATGCAGTATCGCGCACCACTACTGCCAAGTCCTAACACACATACAGCACACATGCATGCACACACATGCATACATATGCTCTCTAAGTTGTACATGGCTGGTGATGACTATAAAATCCACTTTATGACTTATGAAGTGGACAAGACAAAAATGACAGGAGACATAGCATCAGATCTTCAGATACATTGTCATATTAATGCTTGCCCATAGACATGGTTTTAGACAACACATGACAGAGTTAACAATGTCATTCAATAACAAACAGCGCTTGAAGCAATTTGAACATAGCTCTGAATGAACCGCGCATGTGTGTGTGTGTGTGTGTGTGTGTGTGTGTGTGTGTGTGTGTGTGTGTGTGTGTGTGTGTGTGATACTTTGAAATGCTTGTGTGCATAGTAGCTATGATTGCACAAAGAATAAAGAATTTACCAACTTTGCACAGGTCTTGGGGTCTAAGACATAATTCA
>OMPJ01010463.1:13838-26767 GCA_900312935.1 Carapus acus
CTACACACACACTTGTATGCGTGTGCACTGAAGAGGAAGCAGCGACTTGTTCCTCAGGGAGCACTCACGGCCTGAAGTGATTGTTATGGCGCCACCACCAGGCGTAGTGGAGGTCATGGCTCACAGGGAGGAGGGGCAGACCAGTGGGGTGACTGAGGGTTCAAAGGTTACCACAGTTCAAACAGAGGCATCAACTTAACCACTGGACAATCTGTCTATCTGTCAATCATATGTTGCCAGTCATATGGTTGCATTTGTGTGTGTGTGTGTGTGTGTGTGTGTGTGTGTGTGTGTGTGTGTGTGTGTGTGTGTGTGTGTGTTTCTGTCTGTGTGGGTGTCTGTGTGTGTGTGATACTTTGAAATGCTTGTGTGCATAGTAGCTATGATTGCACAAAGAATAAAGAATTTACCAACTTTGCACAGGTCTTGGGGTCTAAGACATAATTCAATTCAATTCAATTCAATTCAATTCAATTCAATGCAATTCCATTTGTATAGCGCAAGTTATCTCAAGGTCCTCTCAAAAATAAAGTTACAGACAGAAACACATTTCCCCCAGTAGCAAGCACTAGGCGAAGGTTGCAAGGAAAAACTCCCCTTAAGAGGGAAGGAACCTCGGGCAAACCAGGCTGAAGGTGGGTGGCAAGGTATTCCCGAGGTGCCCGAATAAAGGGGCTCAGGCAGAATACCATCCATAGTGATAATGTTACTCATTCACAACGTGAAGGGGACCCTGCATCTTAGCCCATATGTCCCTTGATTGACCTACAGATCAATCCAGACTGCTATCTGTTAGATCATCATCAAAGGTCTGCAGAGCAAGGAGTGAGGAAGGATTTTGGAGGCTTAGAGGGGGTAATGAGATATTGGAAAACTGAGAATCTCTCCAGAATTTGACCGCTGATTTGGTGCAGCTAACTGTTGTGACACTATCACATCCATCTGTTTTATCTACCAAATACCAGTTACGTATTCTGCTTTTTCTCAATTAGAATCATTCTAAACTTATGTTAGTTTTTCTATGTTCGCATTTTCTCAAAATCGACATTATCTTCTGAGTACATCTTGTGTGAGTACATCTGGTAACTTGAGATAGCTTTTGGTAATATTTGACGTTTTGCAAGTAAAATTGAACTGAATTAAATTGAGTAGTATCTGAGTCAATTCAGTGTCGATTCAGAGTCAATTCAGACCATACAGCTAAGCCATGTCTTCACAAACAGCTGTGAAGACAACACTGTTTAATTCTACAAAATCACATGGACTTCTGCCTATACATTAACAATATGGTATGAATGATCAGAAATGTTAATGTTACAGCCTGAATATAATTTGTTGGGGTGGTCCTCTTTCCACTGGGCTTGGGACAGTGAACCTTTTTTTCTGTTCCTGTCAAGGATGTTGCATGCAAGATGGAGCACCATCTTCTACATACTGTCTGTCTGCATGAATGCAACTGCTGTGGGAATGACAATCTACATACCAGTACACTTGTTCCATTGTTCAGTGGGACAGATAAGGTGCTCAGGACTATAAATGCTGCCAGTGACGTTGGTTGGTTGGGTTCATGGCTGGTGAGGCACAGACCTCATCACAATAACATTTACAGACATTCAAACCGCACAGAGTAGTTTATTCACCATTTCATCGGCAACACTTATGCTTGAAAAAGTCTTTATAGAGCAAATCACTGATAAATCTCCATTTAATTCAGTGTTAAGCTTAGCATTTTTTTCTTTAAATGATGATAGGTGATGCAAGGCCTCTCCTGCTTCCCCTGACCACATGCCACTCCAAAAAACAAACTCATTGCATGCAGCCAGAATTATCGTCATTTCCTTTTTGTTTCTTAAAATGGTGATCATAACTATGATCTCCCTCTGATATCCGAAAGGTATCAGATATCTTACTGCGATTCCTCACTCTGATGAAAACCTATATTCCACTGCAGCAGCCTCTATGTGGCCGACGTCAACAGGCTCAAGGTGGTGAGGTGAGTGATATTGTGGGTGAGGCACTGAAATCTATGGTGGTAGTGTCAGAGAAGAGGTATCTATCTAGGATGCAGGTCATCGAGTCACATCCTCTTTGTATTCTCTTGAGTGAATGTTTGAACATCCTCACTTGACATAGCCAAGTGAGTGCTCCAGGAACTAATTCCGTAACGCTGAAAGTCACTAAGGAGAGAGCGCAGATCTCACCTGTCCATAGTTCCTCAGTGTCCTCCTGATGTTCAACCCTATGTTTTCCCCATTATGCCTGACCCCAATAACATGTTTTAGATGAGAGGATGTTAACCAGAGGTAATTGCTACTTGAACATATTTTGTAAGCTGGCAGGGTTTTTTTTGTAAACTGGAAACAATATTACAAGGGTATATTCAGATATACAGATTTCAAGATACATTTTTATTCTCTGACAAAATATTAACCAAATTGATGATAAATAATCTTGGTTTCAGATTTGGTAGCTAGCACAAGTGAGTAAGCAAGTAAAACGAGGATTCCTGACTGCTCCTTTTGTCAAGATAGTAAACCGCCTTGTTGCTCCTTAAGTCAACGGAGCAGGTTAGGGCAGCTGCTTAACAATTTCCCTCTGAGATTAACACTGTATAAATTATTTTTGCCCTGATTGGTTATTATGTTTGAATATACATTTCAAGAAAACCCACTTCCCCCAATAATCAATAATTGTATTGTGATGGTTCTGCAACATGAGTGTCGTATTACATTTCAAAATTAAATGTGTACGTTTAGTTGGAAATACTACTAATCATTTTTTGCAAGGTTTTTAATTTGTATAGAGAGCATGTGAATAGTCCAGATAAATAAATTGCTCAAGACATTTTATTTGTGATGGGGTTCCATGTGATGGGGTTATTTCCAAATGAGGTATTTCATGTGAATCTTTTATGTGGGTTTGTTCAGTATGTTAATAGCTCAACTGTAGTAAACTAGTAATCCCGTCCCTTTCTCCACTTACTGTTTGAAGACTGTGTTTGATGATGACCACCAATATTGTTAAATAAAATCTGCCTTTCTCATAGAAATGTTTCTCTGCTGAGAAAAATGAGGATGTTGATAATGGAGTATGAATCAAAACATTTGACAAATACAGTAAGTGTAAAACAAAAAAACACCAACATGTTTGCTCTTATAATTTCATTGCATATGATTGTATAAACATGAACATACATGAACATCAAGAAGGATTTGTTACATAATGTTTAAAATACAGTGGCTCTTTATCAGTCACAACTAAAAGGCTTAGATGTTAAATCTTCTGTTTACAAAAGTGGACAATACAGTGTAAAGTTGTAGAGTCTAAAACATAAAGACGGGTGATAATGAATGGACATTTTTGATCATCTCTTCCACTGGCATCAGTGGGTTTGAGTGAGCAGAGGAGCTTTGACAATGGCCGGTAAAGTGACCTACCATTGTCTGAACAACTGACAGATTTCTAGTTCAGGGTTTTCTGCGAGCGCAGACATCAAATCTGAGAGTCCAAACTTGAGTTTATCCATGTGGTGATATATGGGTTATTTGAGCATGAAGTCAACAAATTTCCCTCTAGTATACCTTTGTGAGTGCTTTAGTGAGGTTTGAGGGCTACTTGAGGGCTACAGATGCACAAGGCTACAGAGGCTACCCTAGTGCTAGCAAGGCTACAGAAACAGCCCTCTGAACCATCGCCCCCCAACATCTTCCTCACCAACGCCAGATCCCTGGTCGATGAACTGAGGCTACAGCTGCATTCCTCTGCTTTCCCATTTATACCCTTTTGAACGTGCCGGATCCCAGCACCCATCGTACTTTTGTTACACAATGTGAATTGTTGTAATGACAATAAAGATTCTTGATTCCCGATTCCTTTTATTTTGTTTAGTTTTGTTTTGTTTGTTTAATTAAAGATGGAAGAGCGGTATGCCATTAATGCAGGGGATGGCCACAAAAGGCCACCTTAGGAATTTTTGGCCACCAGCTTCATGGTAATGGTCTTCACCTCTGAGTATTCCTTCAAGCCATATTCTCCCCTGAAAACAAACAGATTGGGAAAAACATTGCTTTGAACTTTGTTGTGTTTATAAATCAAATTCTGTGGTGCAGGTAGCTGATGTCATACTCACAGTTCACGTCCATTGCCAGACATTTTATATCCACCGAAAGGACATTGTGTGCTCAGAGCATTGAAGCAGTTTACCCTGAAAATACACAAATGCTTTATCATTCTCCATTGTTTCACTTCTTGAAATTGTAGTATACCACACATCCCAAGGATTACTGCTGCCCTTTGACTACTTAGTAATCCGAGGTTTCCAAGACCAGTGTACACTGACGGCATCTCTGTCCCAGCTGTGCATGGCAAAGATTGAATAAAGGAAACCTGGGTGGGGCTGCATGCAAACTAATTTAAGAATATGAATGAAAACAAAATTAAAACCTGGAGAGTTTAAACATGATAAAACTAATTTAAGTTGCGTAGAGGGTGTATTTGAGGAAGGCCTTGGTCTGGTACTTATCGTGAGACTCACTTTGTGCCTCCATGGAAATTACAAATTTGACTCTGGGCAGTGATAATAAAAAATAAATTTTCATTGAAGTAGGCCATTCCATTACTTGATTAAACTGAAAATATTCATCTAAAAAGAACAAGTGCTAGACTAAGTTTAGTGAGGAAGAGACAGACTGGAAGTATGTTGTGGCACACATGGTAGTCTGTAGGACGACTTTAGAGATGAGACGTAATGTTTCTTGTCTCTAAGCTATGAGGGAGACCAGTTCATCCTGATAAGACAACCCTTGCATCCACCTCTGTGCTCCGCTTCATCACTTGCAAAACCCTCCTGACTCCAAACCAAGTTGTCACATAATACCACCACATATTCGCCAAAGTCATGTAGTGCAGAGATTGAAGTCAGATATCACCCTCTGCTCCTCCCTATACTGATCTGCTCCTTTCCAGAGTACAATGGATCCAGGGAGATTGACCATTAAAGCCTGAAATATTTTAAAAAATGCAATAATATGTTTTACACAAGACAGGACGTACCACACAGTGCCAGCTTGGACGGCTGTGGATATGCTCAGAGCTTTGTTGATGTCCTTGGTAAATACAGCAGCAGTCAAGCCATAATCTGTTTTGTTGGCTCTTTCAATCACCTCCTCTATAGTCTTGAACTTCATGATCTGCTGGACCGGTCCAAAAATCTGCAATGAAACAATTGTATTCGGTATCATTATTCATCTACCCCGTCATTAACAAAATAAATCTCGACAAAATAGCAGCAAATTATCTTTCTAAAGCTTACAAGGCCAAACTACAACTACTGACATGAGTGAAGTGAAGATTTTGTTGTCACAATGTGATTCATGGCACAACAACAAAAACAAAAAAGGAGACATGAGTTCTCCTAGTAATGTAAGATGGTTAGATAGGGGATTTTGGTATTCTATGTGCTGCGACAAGAGGAGACCTTGTGTACAGGAGGAATGATGGTAATAGTTAGCCATTGACATCAGTGATGTCATTTTTCCCTAAATTCTCTCTTTTCTGATGACAAACAAGCTCTTGTTTTCATATCTTACATACACTAATTCAGAAAAACGCAATAACTAAACAAAGTCTCGTTGGATTCTTTCCTTTTGTATATGTACACTCTCGTAAATAGTGGATTACTTCATAATTCATTGGGAGTTATTTCATTGTTAAATTTTACCTCCTCTCTTGCAATGCGCATGTTATCTGTTACATTTGAGAAAACAGTTGGCTCGATGAAAAAGCCTTTCCCACTGACAGCTTTGCCTCCACACTCCAGTTTGGCCCCTTCGCTAATGCCACTTTGGATGAATTCTAATATACGATTCTGCTGCTCCCGGCTGATCTGTTAAGTCAAAAGATAAAATAGAAGATGCAAACAGTTAAATAGCACGTCAAACCACTTGATAGCTTTGGTTATTTTGTTTTCATGTCGACCTGGGGGCCCTGTTCAACGGTCGGATCAAGAGGGCTGCCAAGTTTTCTCTTTTTTGCTCGCTCCACACTTCTGCGGACAAACTCCTCATATATTGAGTCCTCCACAAAGACGCGAGATCCAGACGTACAGCATTGGCCTGCATTAAAGAACACCCCTTGATGGGCCTCTTCAACAGCCACGTCCACTGAAACAAAGAGTGATAGTTGCAGTTTAAATGAACATAACGTTGAAAAATAACACTGCCATAAATTGAAAATACGGCAGTACACTCCATATGTGACTTCCTGAGGTATTTATGGAAGCTTTCCTGTGAAGATCTGCCACTTGAGACCTGAGACATGGAACACAGCACACAAGTGGTTGACAAACCCCAATGACTCGTGGTTCTCATTTGAAACATTCGAGTTATGGAGCCCCTCTAATGGCTGCTGAAAGCCATAGTGTCTACAATTTGAGGACTATTTGGGGACTATGCAAACTGTTAATATTCTATCTATCTATCTATCTATCTATCTATCTATCTATCTATCTATCTATCTATCTATCTATCTATCTATCTATCTATCTATCTATCTATCTATCTATCTATCTATCTATCTATCTACAGTATTCATTGATCTATCTCACATTACATGCAAACGTTTTTTGTTTTGTTATAATGAGAGCATTACACAAGCGTTATTACATAATTCTCTACATCTATTACATAACTGTACTGCATATGTACATGCTATCTTAAGTTGTTGTTGTAACACAGATCATGTACTTTCTGAGCCTGTGCCAATACTTTGTGATATCCATGAGTACCTGTGGAATAAATCTGACAGGAAGACTGAGATTCAATTTCACTCATTGGACAACATCTGTACAATTTACACATTTAAAAATCTCCACCTCTTTAGTGTGACTGACTGTTAAATGGAACAATGAGCTTACAATCAGCATCTGCAAATATGATGTTGGGATTCTTTCCACCGAGCTCTAGCGTCACTCGTTTCAGGTTGCTCTTCCCAGCTGACTCTTGAATTAGTTGACCAACCTTAAAAAGACACAGATTAGAGGTATCCTTACAGACAGTACAAGAACAGAGGTATTGGTAGGTAGGCCGAAATATGAGTTCCACAAATTCAGTCTGAATACAGATTTCAGTTTGGAGTGAGGAGTCTCAAAAAGGAGATTAACCGATAAGTGATATTTCAGTATGTAACACTATCTAGTGTAAAAGAGAATACAGATCAAATATGTTGGCAATATCATGATCACTTTGAGAGAGATTTCAGGTGTCGATTCCATAAACGATTCCATAAAAATGTTCTGGTGTTTCATAACAGGCCTTTCTTTCAGGCAGGCCAGGTGCTTTCCTGTGAGATTAACTGTCCCCGAAATGGAATTAACAGCCTTAAATCTAACATCAATGCCTAGACCCTGAAGATTTTCAGTAATAAAATTTGATCAGGCTGAGTAAGATAAAACACTGCATTCTGACACAGAGGAGTTTCTTTTTTGAAAAGAATAATTTTTCAGACAAGCTTGCGAGTAACCCACATTGTGGTTGGTGAAACATGTTAAATCATTCATCTGTTTCCACTTTCATCAGGCATTTGCTATCACAACTGAAAACAAACTGGGTTTGCGTCAATGTCACATCCAACACAGTAACATATTGTAAATACAGATTTGATGACACCACTGAGAAACACTATGCAGAGAAACAAAGAAAACAAAGAAACACTATGCGCTATGCAAAGAAGTCTTGATCTTCCTGTTACTCAGACAGCCTTGTTTTATTTTCCAAGAAGGAGAACAGACCGGATAGAGAGGAAAAATGTATTAGACCCAACCTCCTTTGCAGCATGAAAAGGTTCTATCTTATATGACTTCTTTCACTGCCTTTCAAATCTCTCAATGTGTGCAAGAAGAGAAGAGAAGAGAAGAGAAGAGAAGAGAAGAGAAGAGAAGAGAAGAGAAGAGAAGAGAAGAGAAGAGAAGAGAATTTGTGCACAGATGTACAGTATAAGTGTGCGATCAGTATGAGAGTTCCCTGTTGCATTCCCCTACATGTCACAACAAAAACAAAAGTGAGAATGCAGACAAGAATTGATGTCAAAATGCACCTGCAGCTAAACCAGTACAATTCTTGCTGTGAGAAGATGCTACTACAAAGCTGTGACTCACTGTCTGGGCATCAGAGCCTTATAAAGTTTGGCCTCATCACTGTTATTAATTCCAGACCACAGGAAAATACAAAATAACTGGGAAACTCACCAGAAAAATGTTCACTTGAGAAGAAACAACAAATACGTTGTGTTTTAGGTGGGGCAGAGACACATGCACATACACACCCAGTCCATGTGTGTGTTTATGTACAAACATTTTGCATGTATGAAAGACAACAACACACAAACTGTACTGAAAAATAATAACTGATGTCCTTAAAAAGGTATGGGATGGATATAAATCTAAAATCTTAATACAAAATGTGAAAATTCTACAAATAATTCACAGAGATGGATTTTGTAGCTCTAAAACATATTTTCACGTTAACTGATTATGAAATACCACGGCAAACAATCACTCTGCCAATTTGTCAGTAAATCAATCACAAATCTACAGTACCGGTGAATATAAGGTACAAAATAGGTACATGTCCTCCTTGTCTGCTTCAGAGTTGGTAATACCAGGAAAACATCTTACATCTAAGGAATAGACATACTGTAAACCACCAAGAAGAAAGTCACTGGCTAGTGTAGTGTCGCTCTTGTAACAATCCAAAGCCTGGGTAAAGATTTGAGAGTTGCTGTGAAAGAAAAGGAATGGCACTAGTAGGACGCACTGAGTAATGGGATGGTCAGGGAAAGCTGATGGGATGCGAACAGAAATAAGAGCAGGTGGAAAGAGCAACCATGAAGAGGAAGATGGGTGGAAAGGTGGTTTTACCAGAAAACATACCAGTGGGTCATAAATAAGGCTAACAAGACAGTGGTGTCATGTGTGGTCAGAGTGATAGATGGGTATAGAGTAGGGGTCGGACTAAATCAGAAATAAGCTCAATTGTGATGGACTGATTAACAGATGATGTAAGGCAGGTGCTTGAGTCGACATTGATGTTTGCAGATCATCTGCAGCAAGGAAAAGGCGGTGTACGAGAACCTGAAGAAGTGTAGCTATGAACTGAAAACTATGAACTGAGAAGGAGAAGAGTGATAGTCTGTAGATGTAAGGTGGACTGTTTGTGTATGGGTGACAGATAGTACAGAGAAGAACAAATAGTGAGGACCTTTGGTCAGTCATCCTAAGCAATGTACAGTGCCAAAGACTGTGCGGCATGGGTGGAAGCAAGTGTTAGGGGTGTTTCATAACTAAGGAATAGCAGGCAGACTGAAAAGGACAGATTGCAATGTGATATTTGGAGGATGGTCTGTCTAAAAGAGATGTGTTGGAGGTAGCCAAGATGGAAGATACTGAGGTTTTAGTAGTGAGTAACTGGGACAGGACTAGGAACACACCAAAGGAACAGCTGTGGAGCAGTTTGGAGAACAGGTTGAAGATTAAGATGCAAGAAGAAGAAGAGATATCAATTGTACAATATGTGCAATACACCTTATACTGACATATTTACAGTATACAGTACTTCCTATCTATTATCCTCATTCCACACATCCTTTGCAAGTAACCTCTTGACAGTCCTTTTCTTTTTTAGTGCCTGAAATATATACCAGGTACACACCACCCACACACCTTTGTCCTAATGTACCTTGTTCTTTTCTTACTCCTTGTTTCTCTTCTTCTATGATGGACATGCACCTTGGAAAGAGGCCTACGCAATCTCATTGTTTGTTAAACTTAATCTCCATAGCATGACAAATAAAACCTAAAGTCTAAATCTAAGTCTATATGTAATTCTAAATGAATGAATGAATGAATGAATGAATGAATAGATAGATACGTTCCCAGGCCAGTTGGGAGACATAGTCCCACTAGCGCTTCCTGGGTCTTCCTCTCGGCCTCTTTCTAGTTGGACATGCCCGGAATACCTTCCTAGGGAGGCCACCAGGAGGCATCCGGAAAAGATGCATGAACCACCTCAGCTGGCTCCTTTTGATGTGGAGGAGGAGCGGCTCTACTTTGAGCTCTTCCCTGGTGTTAGAATTCCTCACCCTATCTCGTAGAGTGTGTCCCGCCACCCTGCGGAGCAAACTCATTTCGGCTGCTTGTACCTGAGATCTTGTCCTTTCGGTCATGACCCAAAGTTCATGACCATAGGTGAGGGTAGGAACATAGATCGACCAGTAAATAGAGAGCTTTGCCTTCCGGCTCAGCTCCTTCTTTACCACGACGGACCGGTACATCGAGCGCATCACTGTCACTGCTGCACCGATCCGTCGGTCGTTCTATTCCACCCTCATTCGTGAACAGGACCCCAAGATACTTAAACTCCTCCACTTGAGGCAAGATCTCGTCTCCAATCCAGAAGGTGCTAACCACCCTTTTCCGGTCAAGAACCATGGCCTCAGATTTAGAGGTGTTGATTTTCATCCCCGCCATCTCGCACTCGGCTGCAAACCGCCCCAGCGCACGCTGGAGGTCCTGGTCTGAGGGTGCCAACAGGAGAACATCGTCTGCAAAAAGCAGCGATGAAATCCTGTGGTCCCCAAACTGGACCCCCTCCGGACTCTGACTGCGCCTAGAAATCCTGTCCATATAAATAATGAACAGGACCGGTGACAAAGGGCAGCCCTGCCGGAGGCCAACATGTACTGGGAATACGTTTGACTTACTGCTGGCAATGCAGACCAAACTCCTCCTCCCCTCGTTTAGAGACTGCACAACCCGTAATAAGGAGCCATGAACTCCATACTCCCGGAGCAGCCCCTACAGAGCACCGCGAGGGACCCGGTCGAATGCCTTCTCCAAGTCCACAAAGCACATGTGGACTGGTTGGGCAAACTCCCATGATCCCTCCAGTGCGGAGAGTGGAGAGTTGGTCCCGTGTTCCACGGCCAGGACGGAACCCGCACTGTTCCACTGATCTGAGGTTCCACTATCGGCTGGATTCTCCTCTCCAGCACCCTGGAATAGACTTTCCCGGGGAGGCTAAGGAGTGTGATCCCTCTGTAATTGGAACACACCCTTCGGTCCCCCTTCTTAAACAGAGGGACCACTACCGTGGTCTGCCAGTCCAACGGCACAGTCCCCGACTGCCATGCGCTGTTGCAGAGGCGTGTCAGCCATGACAGCTCTGCAACATCTCAGGGCGGATCTTGTTCACCCCCGGCACCAGTGGAGATTCCTAACTACCTCGGTGACTTCAGCTTGGGTGATGAGCGAGTCCACTTCCGGGTCCTCCGCCTCTGCTTCCTCTATGGAAGACATGTCAATGGGGTTTAGGAGATCCTCGAAGTATTCCTGCCACCGCCCGACCACATCCTCAGCTGAGGTCAGCAGCTCCCCGCCTCCACTCTAGACAGTGTTGGTCGTGGACTGCTTTCCCTTCTTGAGGTGCCAGATGGTTTGCCAGAACTTTTTCGAGGCCGACCGATAGTCCCTCTCCATGGCCTCTCGGAACTCCTCCCAGAACCCTGTTTCTGCTTCTGCGACGGCCCGTGCTGCCACACGCTTGGCCTGCCAGTACCTGTCAGCTGCCTCAGGAGACCCACAGGTCAAATGGGCCTTGTAGGCCTCCTTCTTCAGCTTCAGGCATCCCTTACTTCCGCTGTCCACCACCGGGTTCGGGGATTGCCGCTGTGACAGCCACCCGCAGCCTTACGGCCACAGCTTTGGACTGCTGCTTCGACTATGGAGGTGGAAAACATGGTCCACTCGGACTCTATGTCCCCAGCCTCCCTCGGGATCTGTTTAAAGTTCTCCCGCAGGTGTGAGTTGAAGGTGTCTCTGACGGAGGGCTCCACCAGACGTACCCAGCAGACCCTCACAATGACTTCAACGTCATGCTTCGCGGCAAGCTCAAGTTCTGCTCAAATCATTTTGTTGAAAAAGCAGTTGAAATGGTGTGTCAGCTCTAAGAAATGTTGTTTTGCAGCACTCCAAGTAAACTTTTTATTTTTTTCATTGGATCATATCTTCATTAGTTCAAATATCATACATGTATGGTTGGCTGCTGGTCTCTCGGGTCTTTGCTGTCTCCAAACTGTTAATTTATCGCTTGACTCGCACTTGTTCACCTTCACTCGTGGCCTCTGCCTTGACCATTTTAAGGCCTATTATCACTTCAGTCCTCAAGTGAGTATGACAGTGTGAGCTAATGAGAAATTTTTGTTGACATATTTAAAAAATGTAATGTGATCCTCTCACAATATTACTGTTAAGTCCAATAGTATTTTAGACACCATCCGAAAACTGAGGAATTTGGTTTCCACTCTGCAAGACTTGATAGTGTTGTCAAAAAGAGAACCTCTTTCAGTAAAACAGTAGATGGATACATTATGAAAACACACACACACACACGCACGCACGCACGCGTGTGTGTTGACTGCTTACAGACTGTATTTCCACTGTGCATTATTCGGTGTTTTCATATGGCTTGGGTGAATGCTCGATTCTGATTGGCCATTACTGGTCACGTAAACCGTCATTATTTTCTGATTCATTATTTTCGCCTCAGAGTGGAACCTGCTGCGCTCATATCAATCTGTGTCTCCGCATTTAGTTCCACACTGGATTGTTTACGTACCGTTGCCAGCGTAACACTCCTTCACAGAGCAAACATGGACAATTTTAATATTAATTTCAACATATTTGGAAAGTATGAAACCTTCAATGCGTGAGTAAGTATGAAATGTGTGCTTCTAGCCACGGCTACAAACACACATCAGGGGGAGTGACAGAAGCGTTAACTTCAGGATTCACAAAGACGTCCCATTCGTCTCGTCCAACTTACACTATACTGGAAATGCTCAGTATTTAAAATATATATAACACATATAATAATAAT
>OMPJ01010464.1:2543-35561 GCA_900312935.1 Carapus acus
CGCATCGACCGAGAGTTTGAAGGGTCGGTCGAACACAGGTGCGGCGAGCACCGGCGCGCAAGTCAGCAAGGCCTTAAGGCAGTGAAACCCCCGCTCGCATCCCTCAGACCAATGAAAGTGTGTCTTCGGACTCAACAAGTCAGTGAGTGGGGCCGCCACAGTGGAGAAGTTTTTGCAAAAACTTCTGTAGTACCCTGCCATCCCTAAGAAGCGACGCAGCTCACGGCGAGAGACAGGAGCAGGGAACGACAGGATGGCTTCCACCTTAGAGTGTACCGACTTTACCTTCCCCCGACCCACGACTTTGCCCAAGTATGTCACGGTGGCCCAGCCAAACTCACACTTTGCGAGATTGAGGGTGAGATTAGCATCACGCAGCCTTCCGAATACTATGTGGAGTTGCTCGATATGAGCATCCCATGACCTTGAATACACCACAACGTCATCTAGGTAGGCTTCGCAACCTGACACGCCTGACAAGACCGTGTTTATCAAACGTTGAAAGGTGGCGGGAGCGTTACGCACGCCAAATGGCATAACTTTATATTGCAGGAAAGCATCGGGAGTTACAAACGCAGAAATTTCTCTTGCCCGAGGAGTTAGTGGCACCTGCCAGTATCCCTTTAAAAGGTCAAGTTTGGTCACACAGGTTGCACTGCCCACTTGATCAACACAGTCCTCAACCCTGGGGAGAGGATAACAGTCCGGCTTTGTGACCGCATTCACTTTACGGAAATTTGTGCAAAAACGGTCTGAGCCATCAGACTTAACAGCCAAGAGGCACGGCGAGCTCCAAGAACTCAAGCTAGGCTCCGCAATGCCATTTTGTAGCATGTAGTCAACTTGCTGCTGCCACCTGCGGCGCTTCTCTGAATTTACGCGATAAGCATGTTGCTTTATCAGAGGAGAGCCACCAACAGCAATATCATGATGTATCACATGAGTACGAGTTGGCACATCCGAAAGTAGCGATGAATGTGACTCAATTAAATGTACTACATCCACACGTTGAACTTGAGACAAATGCGGAAAACACTCACCAAGGTCGGCCAACATTTCGGAGTTTCTCAGCCTGCCTTGCACCACAGCACTGGACGGGCCCTCAACATCTTCAACTAGCAGCTCAGCATCGGACAGCACGGGAACCACGGGCGTCTCGATGAGATCAGTACCGGACAGCGACCCCTCTGTCGGGGCTTTATCAATCGTTTCAGCCCTGGACAGCGACAGCATGGCCTTGCCCTCTACACGGTCGGGAGATCGGTCCCGGTAAGGTTTGAGCATATTGATATGACATAACCTATTTCGCCGTCTCCGCTCTGGAGTGGCGACTATGTAGTCCCGGTCACTAACCTTCTCTTGAATTACGTAGGGACCGCGGTAGCGTGCTTGAAGAGTAGAACCTGGAATTGGCAATAACACTAACACACAGCAAAATTCCTCTCCTTGGCACCCCTGTCAAACCTCTTCTTCATCTGGCCTTGGGCAAGTTTTGTTTTGCTAATTCACATGCACGGCGAAGTTTGAAGCGGAACTTGGAGACGTAATCGAGCAGGTAACTTTCGCCACAAGATTGGACACTGGAAGGCAGACTCTTATGTTCTTAAGAGCAAGTCAAGACAGACTGGTCCTGTGGAACAAGTCCCACTGATGAAGAAGCAGCCTTTCGCCATGGAGCGTGTCACTGCACAAGCAGTAAATACTTCAGGAGAGTTCACCTCCTCGGCATCAGGCTGCTTCTTTATCAGTGGGATTCGTCTCACAGGACCAGTCTGTCTTGACTTGCTCTTAAGAGCATAACAGTCTGCCCTCCAGTCCTATCTGTCCTATCTTGTGGCAAAAATTACAGACCTTATCTGGATTCAACAGGCACAACAGGTCTACCTGACTGAGTATCAGAGCATCCAACACCCCCACCATTCTTTCCAACCAAGCCAGAACTGCGATCCTGTGATTCTTGAGTATGTCGTTTACGTGTTAAAACGCAGTCATCGGCCTGTGCAGCCGCTGCAGCGGCTGTCTTCACCTTCGGATCACCGACGTATGTGGTGATACTGTCAGGGATCGAGTTTTTAAACTGCTTCAGTACAGTCAGGTCACACAGTTGCTCAAAACTCTCTACCTTTAAAGCAGAACACCAGCGCCTAAAGTGTGCATTCAGGTCACGTGCAAATTCTAGATGTGACTGGTTATCCGTTTTGACCCATGTCCGAAAATGCTGACGATAAGCCTCAGGAACCAACTTATACGCCTTTAACACAGCCAATTTCACTACCCCATAGTCCTGACTATTGCTGGACGACAATGCGGAGCGGTGCAGCGCAGTCGGGAATTTTAACAATTCATTAACGTAAAATACTCAAAATCATCAGTACCAAAGCCAAACCAAACCAAACCAAACCAAACAAAATAACAAACGATGTGCTGTTAAGTGGCAAAGAGCGTGCTACAGCCGCAGCCCGCTCCAGAGTGAATGAGACGGGGCCTTTTATGGGAGCCCGGTCAGGTGTTCCCAATCAAGAGATGACGGCCTCTCCGCCCAGCAGCAGCCTGCAACAAAAGACACACAAAGACACACAACACATACACACCGAAAACACACCAAGCAGACCCTTCTCAGACCCTTCCCACCAATCTCAGAAATGGCAGCACACATACTTATATTGCCCCCACACTGGCCTAGGACATCCGCCGTGGCCACGTAATATTACGGCCACGTCTTCAGCCCTTGGCCAGGTTGAAGCCAGCTTCATCCACAAACATGAGGATGTGAGGGGTCTTGTTTCCTTCCAATGCCATTATTCTCCATAACACAGTAAAAAAAAAAAAAATTGCATGAAATTAGTCATACAGAAGAGTCATACATTAAGAGTAACAGAAAATGACATTGGAATGTTCTATGTTCTCCTCCAAAAGTTCAATATACTACTGGCCACCACTCTAGTGGTTCCAAACCTGGGATACATGTACAGTACCTCTAGGGATTGGCCTACGCAGGGGCACTACAGAGGGTATTTCAGAGAAACCGGTGGGAGAAATCATCAATGACTAGACATACTGAAATGTTACAGTAAAATCCACATTATTAGATAGATCTGCTTGGGAGGCACTAATTAAGCATATACTTGGATTCATACATCAGGTAAAGGGGGCACTGAGGCCAAAACAGTTTGGGAACAACTGCTTAATTGTAAAAAGGTTATAATGATAGACAACCAGTAACTGACTTACATGTACATACTGCAGCTCTTTTCACTCCATCAGAGTTCCTCTCAAATTGTACCCTGTAAAGTTGCTTCATGGTCATCTGATGCTTGTTCAATATCCGGTTTATTGGGGAGATGCTTATAGAGTTGACATTTTGGAATATAGCAATGTCTTGTATGATTGCAGTGCGGATCTGTCCCAGTGTGATGGCATTATCTGCCATCACCATGTTACAGAGGTTTTGTTCTTGTTGGTCATTTAGAAGTTCTCCCCTGCCACACGGGCAAGATTGTCATCCAACCCTAGACATACAATTCAAAGGACAACACTCTATTACCATTCGTGATGCATGTCTTATGTTTTTCTTACAGAATGAGTTACTGATGTAATTGTATTGTTGTTTTACCTACAGTAACTTACCACAATTGTAATGCACCACTGCACTGTTATACTACTGTGAACTGTATCATCAATAGTAAGATAGTTTATTTGTCATTTTTAGTGTCATAACATCCCATTGAGGTAAGATACTGTATCACTGTAGGCATCACAGTCACAACATTCGGCACTTTAAAATAAGCGGCTTTGTTCCTGACAGGTGTGCAACTGGATTTGTCTCTGTTTAGTTGTAGTTGAGGTTTTATTTTAGTTGTCATGGTCTCATAATTGTCAACAAACACAGCAAAATAGTTATGTAGATTTCATAGATTACTGGACTGAGAAAAAAACAAAACAAATGTGACCTCATAACGAAGGATTTTTTGCAATTGTATCATTCAAAGTTGAGCTATGTTGGCAAGAGAATGCAGGAGTAATGCTCTGGATTTGGAGGAGGGAAACGTGACCACTTGACACTGAAGATCACAATTAATGTTCACACACTCAATGCCTCAGCCCCACAAAAGTCACCCCAAAATGACCAGGTCCTCCTTCAATGAGATGCAATCATGCTACTCTGCTACACCTGGAGCTTTGACGTCACGCCCACGAATTACAGTATACATTGATTACAATAGTATTCAACAGTCAACTCAGCAAGGAATTGTGTACTCAAAATATTCTCCTAAGATTAGAAGTTACTGTCAGACCTCTCCATCCTGAAATGAACCATAATGGGCGAGCAGGCAAATGATTGGCTGAGGTAATACCACTAACACCAGTAGTATTGATATTAATTGATATTAGTATTAGTATTATTTCGAGTTGTTGCATTAGTGGCGCTGCCACAACTGTGCTGGGATACTAGCAAGTTAGACAGACAGACAGACAGACAGACAGACAGACAGACAGACAGACAGACAGACAGATAGATAGATAGATAGATAGATAGATAGATAGATAGATAGATAGATAGATAGATAGATAGATAGATAGATCGAAATGTGGCCTTTCACATGCGGCAGTCCTTCTGCCTCTGCTGTTGTGTATTTACTGCACTGCACAAATGTGAGGACATGATGATACTGACACATCTTGACTCTGTGTTTCAGTATAAAACGGAGTAACTGCTACATGGTCTGGGCTGGAGAGAGCAGCAGTCCTGGTCAGACCAGGAACAACAACGGTTTGGAGATTGGCTGTCTGGTGGATGCCACCATTGGACTACTAACTTTCACTGCCAATGGAAAGGAGCTCAGTACATATTACCAGGTGCGAACTTTACAACAGCTCATCAGTCTGGTTGCACCTAACATTCAGCTTATCAAGTGCAGGTATGGTGCCATGGGTGATTTATGACAGAGGAATAGCAGCCAAATGGAAGGTTTTGCAAGGCCATAATGATATCTGCCATCACGTAAGGGCAATAAACCATCTTTGTTCGCTTCTTCTTTTCTTTCTACCCGGCATCTCCAGCCTAGACATCCTTTGTCCAATGTGTCCATCATCTTCCCTCCACACGTCCAAACCATTTCAATCATGCCTCCTTGATTTTTGCCCTAAACTGCCCCACCATAGCTGTTTTGCTGATGTGCTGATTTCAAATCCAGTGCATCTTGGTTACTCCTCACATTCCATCTGTGGTCCAATCTATGCAAAGAAGGGATGCCAGGAGATGGAACTTCCAGAAAGCTAACTTGGAGCGGTTCACGCAGTAAGTGAACAGGACAGCTGCTGGTCTACCAACCCCGTGGGCTAACAACTTGAATGAAGCAAACAAGTCATACTGTAAGATGCTTTTGACAGCTGCTAAGAAGAACATCCCCCCGCAGTGTCTGCAGGGCCTATGACAAATCTGAGGACCTAGTTTGTGCCCGTGCAGAATCGCAAAACTCAGAGGGACAAAGCAGCAGACAAACTCCTCTTTAGACTGAAAGAGAAACGCAACACTGTGTCAACAATGTTCCAGCCCAGCAACAGGAGAGAGTCATGCCAGGTTAACATCATGGTTAACAGTACCCGGCTACAGTCCCAACTCCCCCCTACATCCCTTGGTGTAAAGCTTGAGAGAACACTGTCATTTTAACAACACCTAGACAGTGCTTGGGCAAAGACCGACGCCCGTACTGCACTTATACGCTGGCAAGCCGGTACTACATGGGGAACCATGATGAGGGCACTCCACTGAGGCCTTGGTCTTTGCTGCTGCTGAGTACTATGCCCTAGTCTGGTGCCGCAGTCCCCAAGTCAAAAGCCTGAAACTGCCCCCAATGACGCCCAATAATGGACAGTTATGTGACACAATGCAGCATTGGGGCCTTACGGACAGTGCCCACGGTGAATGTGAAGAGCCCCTACAGACTGTTGATCACATCTGGACCAGCTGCCCTAAACACTCCCCACCAAATTGTGACCGGGTCTAATGAACCTTGATGATGAGATGTTGAAATGTCTTGCTACAACAGAGCTGAGGATCTGTAGACATATGCATGAGAGACTCCTAACAAGAATCTCAGCATCTTCACCGCGGTCACCTCCAGCTCAACATCCTGTCTTTTAGACAGCGCCACTGTTTCTAAACCATACCTCATAATAGGTCTTTCGACTATCTTGTAAACCTTCCCCAGTCTTCTCAGTACTCTCCGCCACCCATGTCCCTCTGCCTGCGCCCTGTTCTTCACCTCTCCAAGGTCTACTGTTTTTGACGTTTGACCTCAATGTCACCCCTCCTCATTCATCTCTTCTCCTTGTATCTTAACCTGTCCACCTGCCTCACTTTTATATATAGGTGTGGCCTCCATCTTGCTGCCTTTCATTCATGCTTTCATTCCTCTTCTTTCTGGTGCAAGCCTTCACCTCTGTAGACTTTCTTCCACTTTCTTCCCACACTACGGATGACATGTGAAAACATTGTTGTCCATGAAGACTCGTGCCTGATTAACCTGTCTGTTAACGCATAGCACACCGGAAGGGACTTAGAGATGATCCATGGTGTCGCCCCATCTGCATTTTAAACCTGTCATTTCAACTTCACACCTGACCACTGTGTACTGCACCATAACACACCTCTCAACCACTCCAGTCTGTAAACTCACAAAGAAATGATGCAACTTCAACTGACCTTCTCTATATTTCTTCATTGTATTCTCAAAGCAAAAATAACATCTGTAATTCTTTTCCTTGACATGAAGTAAATCACAGGTCACTCTCACCTCTTACCTGGCTTCAACTCTCATTAGCTTTATACCTCAACAGTCGTTGCAACTGTGCACATAACCCACATGCTATTGGTGCCAATCTTAGAAATTGATTCTTCCGCCACTCCATGGGTGATTTCTTGCCCCCCCAAGACTGTCTTGAACAATATGGTTTGAAACTCAGCAGCCCTCCTCCACAAAAACCTCCATATTTTCACAGGTATGTCTTCTTGATGAACTGCTTTTATGCTTTCAGTCCTTTTCCACTCTTAATCCGTGAGGAAGTTCAAAAGTGGAAGACTGCGTAGATGATAATGAAAAAGGACATGGGGATGGTTGACGTTACAACTGAGGATTCTCAGAGGATACTCAGAATACCATCAGAGGAAAGTGATGGATCACGAAGATGACTTGTATTATTTTGTATCTCCCTTTCTCCTCACCTCTTCACATGGGTGGTGTCAAGTATTATTTTGTCAATAATTAAGCAGTTGTCTTAAGTATTCTAGATATGGATATGGACAGTTTTCAACGTGATCTCCATTGCATGTAGACAAGACAGTAGAAAATTCTGTTCCACTCTTGCACCATATGTGCTCAATTCATCATTTTTAGATGAGCGCAAAATTCTAGAGGTCTTTGAATCTGGGTGTTAAACTCATCACTGCACTGAGTTGGCACTGTTGAGGGGTTTAAATGAATTTCTTTTAGGCACAGATGCTTGTCACTGTGTTTTCTTGGTTCTTTAGGAGCAGCTACCTTTGATACAGTGGACCATCACATTGCCTCTGTATTCTGCAAAACTGCTAGCATTTAGGATGTTGCTTGAGATTGGTTCAGGTCCTATTTTACAGATGTATCCAAGTGTTTTGAATCCATTTGTGAATCCCTATGTCTCACAAGGCTCAAATAATGTGCGGAGTGCCTCAAAAGTCTAAACTGAGCACCCCTGTCTTCTCTTTGTATTGTCTCCCTCTTGGATTTATTCTCTGGCAAAATTATACATCTTTCTTCATTTCTATGCCCATCACATATTGACCTGGATCCTCTCAGTCAGGACTTGACACAGAAAGTAACCAATATAGTATGTGGAAACTACTGACCAAAGTTACACTGCTTTATTCTCTGCATCGCTCAGAGATTTTAATCCATACTATCATCACAATTTGTTCAGATTATTTAAATTATCTTTATTTTAGATTCAGACAAATGCCCCTTGCTAGACTACAGCAGATACAGAACACTGCAGCTTGACAAATGAGTGGTTCCACAAATCAGAGCACTGCACCTCAACTTCAACGTACATTGGCCTTTAGTTTGTTTTCACAGATTTTATCAATTTAAAGCGTTTCGATGATCTTGCCAGCAGTGTCTGTCCTACTTGTTCCAGCCTTGTGCTCCTTGATGTTCACTTACTCATGCAGGTTGACAGATCAAATACTGATGGTTGTTCCAAATAGTGAGTTGAAAGGCAACCACACTTTTTTCAGTTGCTGCACCAAAACTGTGGAGGAGGTTGCCATTGCACATCAGGCAGACCATCTCACATAATATTTTTAAAAACTTGGTGATAAGATGTGTATTTCCTGTGTCCTTAACTAAAGTTGAGACGCTGGTTTCAATTCTCTTGTATTTCCGTTTTTGTAGTTTTGTTGCTTTAAGGCAGTTTTTATCTCTTTTTGCTATATGCTGTTCTCTTATTCATGAAAAGGCCAACATTGTTTTGAAGTGCTATAAGAATTAAATTGAGTGCATCAATTCACTTGTGGTTGCACCTATTCAGTTTTTCTCACAATGCTTGCAATCTATAATTTCATTTATATAAAAAAACACTTAAATGCTGTTTATCTGCTGTTAAGTCAAATAATTTTAAGATCATATTGCCATTTGTCACAGTTGTCTTTATATTGATTTTATGGCTATGACTGTTTCTTTTCAATGTCTTAGGTAGAAACAAGTACCAAACTGTTCCCAGCCGTCTTTGCCAAAGCCACTAGCCCCAATGTCTTCCAGTTTGAATTGGGACGCACAAAGGTGAGGCAGGTGGGAGTGACGTCATATGACCACCCACCTACAGTATGGTTCTGCCCCAAGATTTCCTCCCGTTGAAGGGGAGTTTTTCTTTACCACCATTAGAAGTGCCAGCGAATAAGAGAAATATTGGGTCTCTGTTTGTACATGTTATAGAGTTCGGTCTTTACCCACTCCATCTTGGAAAGTGCCTTGAGACAAATTCTGCTATGATTTTGCCTCATACGAATTAAACTGAACTGTGATTGAAGTGAATTGCGAGCTCCCATGCACAAACACAGACACACACACAATGAAGTCAGATACACGTGTCTCCAGATACAATAGGTATACACAGACATATACACAGGATTAATTAATTGCTGCAATTATCCCTCCTCACCATGGCTTGATGTTTCAGTGATTTGTGCATTTGTTATTTATTACCTTTCAGAATGTAATGCCTCTTTCAGCTGGTCTATTCAAGAGTGAGAGGGAAAACACAGTTCCACAGTGCCCGCCACGCCTTCACGTCCAGTTTCTCACCCCTGTTGTATGGAGTCGAGTTCCTAACCATGTCCTCAAGGTAGTGATTATCTCTGCAGCAGTTCATAGTCACTAACTTTGCTCAAAATTTGAAAAATAGCTATAGAGGCCTCCTTTGTGTTAATTGAGACCAATACCATATCTATCTTTTTCATTATTTGTGATATTGTGAATACATAAGTATAGTGCTGGATGTTGGGTAAATGTGTGAATTGAGAGCTCTTTTATAACTTCAAAATTTAAATTAGTGTTATCTGATCATTGATTAAGATAAATTGCAGATACTACTCCTGTGCAACCATTAAAGAACATTAATGATCAGAAGCTGCAAATAGAGGAAATGGTCACATAACAGCAATGGTAAACACGGCCACACGCGGAAAGACTGGTGTGCACCCAACACCCCCACGCTCCTCTGACAAATCTTAGATAATTGGGGAAAGACCGGCTCGCGGACCCTACCCCCTCTCCCAACACCTCTTGAATGATGGGGGTGTGCCATGAGATTTTCTTTAATGTAAGATGTGTGCTGTGACTGACAAAGGTTGGGAAACACTGCATTAGGGGATACATAAGGCATGGATTATGTGACACAAGATGCAAAATGTTATTCAGAAAATTACATGGAAAAGTTATTTCCCTCTTCTTCACAAATGGTCATTAGGCAAATATTTTATTGTATCCAGAGCAACATCATATAAATGTAAGATCTACATCCATTGAAGGCAATTCCCACAAAATGGTAATATTGTGTCTGTGATAAAGACGACGCACAACTCAAGGATGCTAAGTTATCGCAATTGATACAGCTGACTGTTTGGTCACAGCATATTGCAAAAAAATGCAATATTTGTTGCAATAGTCTTGTACACTGTGGTTGAACCTGAGGAGTTGTAATGAAGTCTTGCTATTCTTTTTAGATTTCAGCATCAAGGGTCAATGACAGACATGGCTGGCAGGTCCACTGCAATGAACCATTACAGTTCATGTCTCTGCACATTCCAGAGGAGAACAGGTACACATATCTGCAGTTAAGATCTAGTCAAGAGGATGCAACTGCTCCTATTTGGTCCTTGAAGACAGCTCCTAGTTGCTCCTAATGCAAGAGGCCTCTTAAGTAACAATGGGGTGGAAAGTAATCCGAAGTATATATCCCCAGTCAATTATAACTGGCATTTGTGGTCACAGAATAGACAATGAAAGCGTACAGGCCTGCATGCTCCAAGATGGGCAATTAGGGAAAGATAATACATATGATGAACTGCAGATCAAACTATTGGATTTGTAGAGTCCATCACCTTGGCCACAGTGATCATGAGAGGACAAGGTGATAGCTGTGAACAGCTACTCTACGATGCCAGGTGTGAATGCAATTTCAGTCTTCAAGGAAGGAATGCAACAGAGGCTAGTGTAAGTAAGGAACAAGCAATCTAGGTCTCATCTGTTTCATAACAGGATTGCTGGGTTGCAGGCCATGTTGATGGCCTATTTTGATCCTTTTTGGAGCAACTTTAGAGAGTCATCTTTTAGAACCATGCTCATGCTCTCATACAGACCATTTTCGAAAAAAATTGAATATCATGGAAAAGTTCATTTATTTCCATAATTCCATGTATAAAGTTTAACTTTCATAGATCATAGATTTATGCCCCACAATCTAAATGATTTCAAGAATCTATTTGTTCATTTCTACATAATTTGGACTTCCAGCTAAAAAAAACCCATGAAAACAGAAATTCAAAAAATTTGAATATTGTGAAGCAAATCAAGCCAATTGAATCAAAGTGAAGCAATTTAATGACACCCAGGGAAACCTGCGATGACCTGTCCAGGGTGCATTCCCTGCCCCTCGCCCAAAGGGGCAATTTTTTGAGTTCCCGTTTTCATAGGTTTCATGGGATTTTCATAGGGTTAGGAAGCCCAAATTATGTCAAAATACACAAAATAATACTCAAAGGTTTTTGCACTGTGGGTCCTGAATCCATTATGAAACTTTTTTTGATCGAATTATGGGAAAAAAGAGACTTTTCCATAATATTCAGATTTTTTGGAAAGGGTCTGTACATCAATAAATTCAATGTACTCCTTTACACTTTACCTGCTGCCCAGGTCGGTGGATATTTTGGAGCTATCGGAGCAGAAGGATCTATTAAAGTTTCATTACCACACACTCAGACTGTACTCTGCTGTCTGTGCGCTGGGAAACCATCGTGTGGCACATGCCCTGTGCTCTCACGTGGACGAGGCACAGCTCCTGGAAGCTATACAAAATAAATATATGCCAGGTAAGATACACATCACCCTTCTCCTATACCCTGCTTTTGGAAGCAGCTCACAGAAACAATGTCCTGCACAGAACTGTGTCAGGCTTGTTTCAAGCTATTCCAACAGTCCACCCTCCTTCTGTTTTGTCCTCTGCTGCTTCTATGTTGTCCTGGCACCATTCACTGGGTCAATTTCACAGTGACTTGGAATTCTAGATATTTGAAAGTACAGCTGTGCCTTGAGGTATGAGTCATTTCGTTCCATGACCAAGCTCATAGGTCAATACTCATGTCTCAAAATTTTTCATTTAAAAAGCTACAATAATCTTATTTCTTACCAGACATTTACAGACACAAAACATTTTCTTAACTTATTCTTCCGCTGCCTCACCATCTGCAATAGATGCCTGTCCATGCCTCTCCACTGAGTGGATGTTCGTTTTCTTCTTTGAGATATCACATCAGCCATGACAAGTCTATAATGATCCTTCTATTGTTCCTGTTTCTTATAGTTTCAAGTCGTCATAGATAGTGTGAGCCGTCACAGATAATGCACACCCGTGCGCGAAGTAGCAGTGGTGTCCTGAGGCACGATTTGTAACTCCAATTTCTGCACGTATTCCAAACACAAATATGGACGGAGAAATGGTGTTCATATGTTCAGTTGCCCATATGTCATGTAAATTGATAGTGGGTGCCCTAAATGTAAGCAGTCTCTCAAATCTGATGATTACTGTAAGCAATTGTCAGACAAGTTTAATTATGTATACACAACGGATGAATTCTGTTCTGATGTGGTCAAAGCAGGAAGTGAGTAATTGAAAGAGATTCAAGGTTTGATCTTTCATGGAAAATTCGGCATGTAGTTGAGGAAGAAGGAGGAGCATAGGGTGAGTTATAAGAATAACAAAGACTGTACATTGTAGTGAGGATGCAATGTGAAAAAAGTCGGAGATTGTAAGGTGGTGCCAGGGGAGAGTGCAGCTTGGCAGCTGGAATGGTAGATTTGTTTTCATTACATGGAGTATTTCTGCATTGTACTTGTAGAAATACACACACATACATGAAATGCATCCTCTATATTTATAGTGAACACACTTTTTATTAATCTATGCTGATTCACAATATCCATGTACACGCACACCCAGCAATATGCGCAGCTTAGTGCCCACTGAGCCCCTGTCGTTCGCAGTAGTGATGGACATGTTGAGAGATGACGCTAGGCAGGAGTCTTCATGGACAATGATATTTGCAGATGGTACTGTAATCAGTGTTAAGGGTAGGAGATATATGGAAGAGAAACTTGAGAGTTCGAGGTTTGCATCGGAGATTAGAGGAAAGATAGTCATCAGGAGTTCGACAGTACATGTGTATAAGTTAGAGTGAGGCATGTAGATGTGAAGTTGCAAAGAGTAGAGTTAGTGAGGAGGAAGGACATTTGACATCTTCAAAGTAATGGATGACGTGAAAGACAGGTGAAGAATTGAGTGTAAGCAGGATATCATGGGAGGAGGAGCATGTTAGGAGTACTTTGTGATAAAGCAGCTAGACTGACAGGAAATGTTTCTCATATGGTAGTGAAACTTACCTTGATGTATGGTTTAGAAACAGTAGCTCCGTCTGAGTCAGTTGGCTGAGATGGAGGTGGCAGAGATGAAGATGAGATTTTTGGAGGAAGTAACCAGGTTAGATTAAAAATTAGCACATCAGAGGTGCAACTAAGGTGGAGTGGTTCGGGGACCGGGTCAGAGAGGCAAGATTGTGATGGTTTGGTCATGCTCTGTGCCTAATTTATAGCTCATGAACCTGTGCCATGGAAGCCCAGGAGTGATGGAAAAATTGATGTTAAGCCCAGGGCAGCAACTTGCGCAATACCTTGGCAAAAAGCTGCATATGAGAAAAACACACGGGCCGCACTAACACAAAACTCTGTACACTTAAGTTTAGTTAAGTCAAATAGAAGGCCACAAAATAGCAAAATAGCATTCTTTAGAGCATGGGTGTCTAACTCATTTTTTCCGACGTGCACATCAGGAAAGCTATTGTCCTCAAGGGATCAGGTGGACATGGCAAAATGTAAAGGAAGTATAACTTTAATTAGATATAAAATGCAACTACTCGTTTAGAAATATGGGCTTTGAGATTGATGGCTATGGTCTAGGGAGAGCCGAAGAGGAAGATCTGCATGTAAATGATGATGAAATACTTAGGATTCAAAGGAGTAATTGTGCTGCTATAACCGTAAGAATGTCATGGAAATTAATTGAGGCTCTTTTTACCTTTAGGTTTGCTTCGTGCTGGCTACTATGACCTTCTCATTGACATTCACCTGAGCAGCTATGCTACAGCCCGCTTGATGATGAACAATGAGTACATTGTACCCATGACAGAGGAAACCAAGAGCATCACTCTTTTTCCAGATGAGAAGAAGAAACACGGTCTTCCTGGCATTGGCCTCAGTACGTCCCTAAGACCCAGAATGCAGTTTTCATCACCTAGTTTTGTGTGTGAATATGGATTATCGCATCGCACTATAAATAGTAGAGTGGGATCAGGAGACTTTTTTCAGAATAGCCCTGAGTTCCCACTAGATATTTTGAAAATGAAAACAATAGAGATGCTTACAGAAGCTGTTCAGGAGGGAAGTATGCATGTACGGGATCCAATTGGAGGAAGCACAGAATTCCTCTTTGTGCCCCTCATCAAACTGTTCTACACCCTATTAATAATGGGAGTTTTCCAAAACGGAGACTTGAAAAACCTCCTTCGACTAATTGAGCCATCAGTTTTTTATGAGGGGCCGGAGGAGATGCAGTCGGATTTCAAGGTGCTGAAGGAAGCTGACTCTGAAGGAAAGGGGGATGATGGAGGGAACGAGATCCCAAAAGAAGGACTTTTACAGATGAAGTTACCAGAACCAGTCAAACTGCAGGTGAGACTCCAGGTCCCACAATGACTATCCATAGTGAATACAATCACATGAAAAGCTGTGTTAGAATAGCACTAATGGAACATCAGAATTTCATACCACAACACATTGCAACAAACAATTGTGTTCTTACTCTTCATATCATATTCCTGTTTGCTGTAATGGGGAGAATATTTAGTATACGAAGTATACGAAGACACCTGTTCAGGCACAATAACCCTTTTCATATGTACACAGCATGTTTTGCCCTAAACAATGAATTTTGAACAAAAACATTTAATAACATAAAACATATCACTTAAACACACTTGCAAATCAAATTTCGTTTAGAGAAAACAAATGAAGCAAATGTGCCACTTTTTTTGTATTTTCAGCCATCTGATTTGAAGTTCAAAAGTAACCTTTTGCCTCAGGCTGATAATGACTTTAAAGATGGTTTGGCAGCAGGGGACATGGCCTGGGTTTTTTTTTTTGCTACCGGAGTTCTGCTGTGTCTTTCTCTGTGCTTTCCAGAAGCTGACATAATTCCCCATGCAGCTGGAAAACATCTGTTCAATAGTTTTCCTCATAACCATCTCACCTCTATGTGATTCGGCACATCTGAGTATTCAGAAGCAGTCTTCTCCAGAAAAGACTTTAACTGGTTTCAGAATAAGACCCTTTGGTCTTAAGAAGTTGATGGTCATAACATGTTGCATCTTTGCCATGTAGTGATTCCACCAGTCCGCTTCTTTGACCACACATTGTTGGCACACCGTCTGTCAATAACACCACCACTTTATCCAAAGGCAGCTTCATTTCATTTGGAAACCTTTAAAAGGAAAATCATATTCTGTGGTTGTGCCATGCATTGATATTAATCCCACATACAACAACTCATAGATTTGAGTCCACTTGATTGATGAGGACTGACAGCTTGGCAGTATCAGATGTGTTGCTGCTCTCATCCACAACAAGGGAGAATGCAACAAAATCTTTTCCTATTTCCATCAGCTGCTCATATAGATTGGTGGCAAGATCACATGAGCAATCAGCTACAGCGTTTCAAGGGAGGCTCACATTTGAAAATTCATACTGTTTCTCTGGGCACACAAGGTCACAAACTTTCATCATGCACTTTTTCACCAACTCTCCCTCATTGATGGGCTGGGCGGATTTTGCGATCTTTGCTGCCACAGTAAAACTAGCCTTTATAGCAACCTCACTTTGTGATATTGCTTTTTTGAACATAGTCTATGGTGAAACCAAAGTTCTTCTCATCTCTTTCGTCTGGCATCTTTGAATCAAGCCCACGGGCCTCATTTATTAGCCGTAAACTTTATTAACCGTATAACTTTTCTATGTTCTATTTTCTTTCATATGAATGAAATCTTTAATGCAGGGGTCACCAAAGTGGTGCCCGCGGGCACCAGGTAGCCCTCAAGGACCTATGGAGTAGCCCTCATTGCCTAGTCTAAGACTAGCAACAATCTTTAAGGAATCTTCATTGAGAGTTTATTTTTGAATTATTGTCTCTGAGTGAATTATGATGGTTCATAAATACTGTGTAGAGCTTTATATAAGTTGAAAGTGAGGGTTAGGGTTAGGGTTAGGGTTATCAACCTCTGAAAAAATGAGGAAATTCGTCACAAGTAGCCCTTTGTGTCACTCAGGGTACTATAAGTAGCTCACAGTGCCAAAAATGTTTATGACCCCTGCTTTAAGGGGTCATACAAGGGAGGATTTTTAAGGGGCTGTGTGTCAGCCCAAAAAAATCTGTATTTACGAAATGTGTGGAGACCGGTTCTATGCACATGAGGACACAGTTGGTGATGACACTGTCAATGCCTCCTGCCCATAACTGCCAAGCTTGTTTATGGGATCATTTGCAGTCAGAAAAGCCCTCAAATTACCGAATATGTCATGTAATGTCATGATCCGGAGAACCGTGAGCTGCACAGGGAGGGCCTTTTCAAAGAGCATGTAGATGTTAAGCGAAAGCACAGAGTAGCTTCTTAGCAGGTTCCGCTTCCCCAAAAACACATAGATGTATCTCTGCCATTGATTCACAACCCCTGTTGAAATGGGAGACAAATTGCACCAAAGTTATCACAGTGCACATGCAGCTTCTGTCCACCCTGGTATTTTTGGCCACTGCGACATTTCAACAAGAGATTGGAAACATATCCAGCATCTCGCATCTAACTTCCACCACTGACCCTAAGCAGAATCCTGCTGGCAGTGTCAGAGGCAATAATTTCTCCCGCCCCGATTTACATTCAGTTCCCATACAGACATGACCTACAAGACAAAATTAAACAAGGACTCATGCCATTGTCCTCTTCCAAAATGTAATTGGAGCCATAGATTGCATCCACCTTGCAATAAAATCATTATCACGTGACAAATTTAGTGATATAAACAAGGGAGGATTTCATTCACTTAATGCAAAAATTATCTGTGATGCTAATCTGTGATTAGCATTATCTGTTAAATGTTGCCACCAGTGGCTTAGAGGAGCGCAGGACTCATTCATTCTGCAAAACAGCTCTGCTGGCACGCACCCCCAAGCAGGAGGTCTTAGCCACTGACACATTATTTAAGGGATTGTTGCGGTCGTATGTCAGGATCCTCGCCTGTGGAGACCGTTCACTTTCGATCTCTGCTGGGGCTTGACTGAGCTATTTCGTGGGTTTTTTATTTAGTTTTTTATTCTTATTTTGTAATAGGCAGCAGGTCAAAATCAACGAGTAGTGGAAGTCTAAAAAAGGGCATAGGCATAGCACAGAGCACATGCACCTAAAGCACAGTGGTACTTTAGCGATAACCAATTTGTTGCCTGTGGGCACCAGGTAGCCTTCAAGGACCTACAGAATAGCCCTTATTGTCTGGTCTAAAAATAGCAACAATCTTAATGGAATCTCCATTGAGAGTTTCATTTTGAATTATTTTCCTTGAGTGAATTATGTTGGTACATAAATACTGGATATAGTTACAGACTATCCATCAGAAAAACAATCTGAAAATTCGTCACAATTAGCCCAATGGGTCACACAGTATACTCAAAGTTACCAACAGGGCCAAACATATTGATGACCCCTGCTCTACACCATCAGTCCCCAGGCTTGTCTGTGCCATGGACCAGTTTGATGTAAATTGATAGTTTCACAGACCAGCCTGCAAGGTGTGTTGGGTGAAAAATGTCATAATAAAATGGTAAGACAGGCACAAAAACAAACACAAATGTGAATAGATACAATTCACCTCTATGCTGAATAAACTGAGCCCTGAGCTTGTTTCTCTGCAACGAGATGGCCCCATCATGTAGTAATGGCGTACAAGGACACCAAGTGTGTTCCTCAGGTCTGGTCTATTCTGTTTTTATGTTTGGGTTGCTTTCACCGCTGGAAACCCCTCATCACAAAATCAAATATCAATTTATTATTTTCAATGCGGCCCAGAAGAAATGACCTGAAATGGCCAGTGGTTAGGGCCTGCTGTCCTGTCCTGTCCTGGGTATGGCGTTCTGTCCTGGATATGACGGTAAACTGCATCCAACTGGTCCTCCAGGTTGGGGATTTGGCGTGAGGTTAACAACCTCACCCTGTAAAACAAAAGCTTGTTACAGAAACGACGAGAGGAAGCCATTACGGTAAATCATGGCAAAGAAGAGACGACACATCCTTGGATGTAACTATGACGGGGCTGGGTGAAATCCAGCAAGAGGCGCAACCACTGATGACTCAGATCTTCAGAACCAAGGCCAACACCAGAGTAGGCAACTCGAACATGCGCACACTGTTCCAGTGTGGTCTCATGGAACAGGTGCTGAAGAGCATTAAGGACTACAGCCTGGACATCTTAGGTGTTAGTGAAATGAGGTGGACAGGACAGGGGCGCCTCATGGTTGATAGAGCAACCATTCTCTACTCCAGGATGCAAGACCACCATACCCATGGAGTTGGCATCATCCTTTCCAGAAGTGCGGCACAAGCGCTGGTTGGATGGAAACCGGTGAATGAATGCATCATCACAGCAAGGTTCCACACCAGACATGCCAAAGTAACCATTGTGCAAGTCTATGCTCAACTGAAGTTGCCTCAGAGAAAGATAAGGATGCCCTCTACAACCATCTCCAGACCGTGCTTGAGGAGATCCTCTGACATCAAGATGCTGATCGGAGACTTCAATGCAAAGCTGGACAGCGATAGAAGGTGCCTTAACAGGTCTGCAAGCTCCACAAATGACAATGGGGAGAGACTGTTGATGCTAACCAGCACCAATGGCTTAAGTATCAGAAACACCTTCTTTGAGAAAAAGCAGATACACAAGATGACCTGGATTTCACCTGTAGGCGGAACCAAGAATGAGCTGAACTACATCTGCATTAACACAAGGCGGCACTCGTCATTGCTAGATGTTCACTCTCACAGAGGTGCAGATGTAGGTTCAGACCACTTCCTTGTGGTGGACAAAATCAGGCTGAAGCTAAAGAAGGTGAAGAAGGTGCAGCCTAAGAGACCTTATGCAGTTGACAAACTGAAGAACAACAACAGATCAGAAAGCTTCCGTGAGGAGCTGAGTAAGAAGCTCAGGATAGCACAACAACCACCAACCACTGAGGAGCAATGGAGTCTGTTCTCACGTGCCATCCCTGAGAATGCAGAGGCAGTTTTAGGTAGAAGAAGGGGTACCAACAAGAAAAGGTGGATAACAGACAACACCTGGAATTTGATCGATAAAAGGAAGGTGGCCAAGATAAAGAGAAAACAGAAGAGGAGGCTCCGGAGCTGGAGGTTGGAAGACGAGGAGTACAGGCGCTTGGACAGGGAGGTGAAGAAGAGCTGCAGAAAGGACAAAAGAAGGTGGCTAGAGGAAAAAGCAAGAGAGGCACAGGAGGCAGCGCAGAAGAACAACGCGAAGACCCTGTACAGGATCATGCGGGAACTAACCAGCTCCAGGAGCAGACAGAAGAGATATCCCAGACTGAGGTTCCCAGAGCAATCAAGAGCCTTAAAAACAACAAGGCTCTGTGTCTCGATGAAGTTGCCCCTGAGTTGTTGAGTTGTTTTTAACAGATCTTTACTCTTCGCAACATCATCGAGCAGTGCCAAGAACATTAAATACCCCTTGTGATCAATTACATCGACTTCAAGAAAGCTTTTGACAGCATCCACCGGGAGTCACTGTGGCAGATTGTCCTGCTGTATGGTATACCACTCATGTACATTGGCATCTTCTGGTCCCTGTACCACAACTCCACTTCCCGAGTCAAAACAAACAATGGTACAACTGGGGATTTTGACATTGTGACTGGTGTAAGACAGGGTTGCATTCTGTCTCCCCTGCTCTTTATCATTACAACTGACTTTGTGATGAGGACGTCCCTCACTGGGGCAAACCTCGGTATCAAGGGGGGAAGGGGCAGACGAGCCAACCTGGACTTTTCGGATGACGTGGCTCTGTTAAGTCAGGACCAGCCTGCACTCCAAGGGTTGACCAACAGTCTCAGTGAGCACGGAGATAAGGTCGGTTTACGTATAAGCCAGGAAAAGACCAAGATCATGGCCATAGGAAAGAATCAACACCTTCCACCTCTCACTCCAGGCCAACAAGACATAGAGTGTGTTGACAATTTCACGTACCTAGGACGTAACATCTCAAATACAGGAGACGTGGAGAAAGACGTCAACAGAATCGGCAAAGCTGCGAGAGTGTTCCAACGGCTCCGCAACATCTGGTCTTCTAAATCGCCATCACTTCAGCAACCAAGGTACGCTTCTATATGTCAGTGGTCATTCCAACAACGATTTACGAATGTGAGACATGAATGAAGACAGCCAGCATCACTAATAAGCTGGATGTCTTCCACCGACGTTGCCTCAGGTCTATTCTGAGGATCTCATGGAGAGATCACATCTCCAAGGAGGAGGTGATGAGGAGGGCAGGGGTAGCCCCATTGTCTGACATTGTCTCCTAGAGGAGAAGGAGAATGACTAGCCATGTACTCCGACTGCAAAGGGAGAGACCGGAAAGTGTGGCGATGAACTGGATGCCAGACGGTGGAAAGAGGAAGAGAGGGAGGCCAAAGAAGACGTGGAGACAGACAGCCAAGGAGGACCTCAGCGAGATGGGTGTCAGCTGGCACGGTGCAAGAAGGGTCGCCAGAGACCAGAGCAAATGGAGACTCGTCGCCCAATGTTCCAATAGGAACGGGAGGAACCAAGTCTAAGTAAGACCAAGAGCCTGCTGCTCATCACTGTTATGCCTTTCCAGGAGTGAGCCAACTTTTTTTTCTTTCTACTTTTCTTTGGTTGAAATACAAAAGGCTCGATGTAAAATGTAAAATTCACTGAAAATGACAATATAATTAAAGGGTCATGGTTTAAGAGTACAGCAGAAAGTAAGCAGACTGATATGTTATACAATGATGTTTTTTTTCCCACACTGGTTTCTTTGAAATGTACTATTTTAGTGTACCAACATGATGAATACCGTAAGTTAAAGTACACTACACATGAAAATTGTGATCAAAAAGTTTCACTCTACATGCTTAGGGTAAAATTTAAGGTTTTTTGTTTGTCAGATGTGCCATGTACTGCGTTACTTGTGTGACTGCCAAGTTCGTCATCGGATTGAGGCGGTGGTGGCTTTCTCAGATGACTTTGTGGCCTGCCTTCAAGACAACCAGCGGTTCCGCTACAATGAAGTGATGCTTGCTCTCAATATGTCAGCAGCCCTCACAGCCAAGAAAACCAAAGAGTTCAGATCACCTCCGCAAGAGCAGGTAGGAGCCACACTAATGAGAAACAGTGAACGACAGTGGAGCATAGCAGTAAGTGTAGCAGAGCACAAAGAAGAAACATTGTACTATACATCAACTGAGAGAAAAACACCAAATTCATGAACCGAGCGTGGGAGCAAAGTAAAAAGTAGGAGGTAGGAAAAGGGGTAAAGACCAACAATTTATATGGTGTCTACCAGCATGATGTGTTCCAGCATTTCCTCAAGATTATGTCATTTAGAACAGACTAGTGAGAGAGTAGAGACCTGTGCTGGAATGCACAAGTGAGTTGCCCAGTTCCTTGCATGAATTAAGAAAGTGGTCGGTGGAGACACATATCTTTTATGTTGGTTGACATTCCCAGTGATATTCCAATTCTTTCTGACATTTTCACAAGTATGGACCAGGAAACAAAGGAGGGAAGGAAAAGAGTGCTCCTATCTACCTTTCAAACTGATTTTTGCAACATGCAAAATGCGTCATTGTTGTTTTTTCATTTTACTTCCACAGATCAATATGCTGTTGAATTTCAAGGATGAGAAGCAGGAGTGTCCCTGTCCTCGGTATATTAGAGAAGAGCTACTTGACTTCCATGAGGACTTAATGAAACATTGTGGTAATCTGCAAATCACAATTTCCATCCCTCTACCATTCTTTACATGGATTTGTCATTACTTTGTCATCACCGTGTCATTGAGATGCTTTTTGGTGGAATAATATTATCACTGCCAGTAAAACTATGCAGTAACTCTGATTAGGTGAGTAAATGCATTTGCATTTACTTTTGGATTTATTAGTCCATCAGCAATGTACACATCTTAAAAAAATAAAGGGATCAACTAAACAACACAATGTATCTCCAAGTCAATCACACCTTTGTTAAATCAACTTGTCCAGTTGGGGAGCTACACTGATTGATCAATTTTCATTTTTATTCTTTTCTCCACAATGCGATGAACAAAGACTTCCAACTGGAATATTTCATTCATTGAAATCCTGGATGTGTTCTTTTAGCACTCTCTTTCTTTTTGTGAGCAGTATACACATGTCAAAGTTTACTGAGGTCATTGCATTTGTAGATGTCTTGTCATATTTTCTATATCTGAGTATCTTTAAATAATGCTGTGTGACTGAATGGAAATTTATCCTGTGTGGTGCAGGGATAGAGCTGGATGAGGACAGGGCACTTGAGACAGACAGTGACTTCACTATTCGTGCTAGACTCCTGTCCCTGGTGGAGAGAGTGGCTTACTTGAATCAGAAGACAGCCAATCTGCCAAAAGACAGAAAGGACAAAACACCCAGTAAGTCATTTGTTCCATATCTTAATCATCGAAAACCTGTGATAGAGGGTAACTGTTCTTGTCATTCCATTTGGAAATTTATCCGGACAGTACCTAGTTGCCGTTCTCGTCAGTTTAGTCCACAATAATTTTTGCACCATCCATTTCAATCCATAGCCTTATCTCTTGTATCACCACCAGAACAAGAAACCTTGGGATTGACAATTAAGAGAGATATTCCCTGATCATACACCGTCAGGCCAGCTGTAGGAATACGATTTCCACGTATATAACACTTTGTGCGCAAAATTGTATATACCAACTGTTTTGTCTCTGCGATTCATTTTTGTCCTCTTGTCTCCTAACTAGTAGTGCCCCGATTACATTGTACTCGTACAATATCACAGATTCTGGTTTTGATTCTGAAAATCCAATATAGAATATGATTATTAAAGAGGGAAGTCAATTGAGCACATGTCAGGGTAGCTTGGTGTGTGTTTGGTTGAAAGAAAAGGATCATTGCAGAAACTTTTATGGTTTGGAAACCATTTTCATGGAAATTTATTTTGCAGTTTATGAATTCTGTGATTAAGAAGAAATTCTATGCAACAATTTCACGTACAACAACATCAAGGGTTATTAGCTCATCGAAAGTCTCCTGCATGTCAATTATAAATTCTACAATAACTGCTTAATCACATTCTGCTACCGCCTTACAGCTACATTACAGCAGCTGATTTCTGACACAATGGTTCGCTGGGCACAGGAGTCAGTCATTGAGGATCCTGAGCTGGTTAGAGCCATGTTTGTCTTACTACATCGCCAGTACGATGGAATTGGCGAGCTGGTATGTTTACAGAGTCATCTCTTCATTGTTTTGTGTGCGCTATGGCATTAAATGTTATCTCCCTATCAGGTTCGGGCTCTTCCAAAGACTTATACTATTAATTCAGCGTCGGTTGAGGACACCATAAATCTGCTCGCTGCATTAGGTCAAATCCGTTCATTACTCAGTGTGCGTATGGGAAGAGAAGAAGAAAAGCTAATGATTAGAGGACTTGGGTGAGAACACAACTATTTTCACTTGCATTTATTATTGTTCTAATGCAGACAAATGTCCGTCATGGCCTGGAACATATCCACATGTACCAGAATTTTGACGTTTTTTGTCTGTGCTGGAAGTAGGCCTGGACTGATATGAAATAAGATAAGAGGCATAGCTGTTCAAGTAGATGATGGAGATGATGGATGGTGCATCTTATATTTCTATTCTCGTTTCTGCAGTGACATTATCAACAACAAAGTGTTTTACCAGCATCCCAACCTGATGAGAGCCCTGGGCATGCATGAGACAGTAATGGAAGTCATGGTCAATGTTCTCAGTGGAGGAAACTCTAAGGTGTTTTATGACAGCTTATTGGCAATCAAGTGATCACATTTGTAGCTGCTCAGTGTCTATTTCAGTTGAATGGCATCAAACCAAAGAATTTATTTGTTGTAACTCTTCAGGAATGCAATAGTTTAAGGTTAGTGTGGACTTATTTTTGAATCAAATTAATGTGTACCTTTTGTACCAATTGTTGCCCTATTCCTAGGTCAAAGATCATTCAACGAGGGTATAAACTGCATATTCCTTTGAGAGCTCTTTTCTGCTCAGCAGGATATAGAGAGTTTGAATAATCTTAACGATACCGTCATACTATTCAGTGACAACAATGTTTTACCTATATGGTCCTCCTAAAAGTTGCATGTATGTGTTTTCCAGGAAATTACCTTTCCTAAAATGGTTGCCAATTGCTGTCGTTTCCTGTGCTACTTTTGTCGAATCAGTCGCCAGAACCAGAAAGCCATGTTTGACCACCTCAGCTATCTGCTGGAGAATAGCAGTGTTGGTCTTGGTAGGTGGATATAGGTCTGTGGAATGAAATAGGCTTTTGTTGGGGTGTCCAAACTTCAGCTTTTGGGCCAACGACAGCCTGTTATCCTATTGCAATTGTCTAATTGCAATGGGATTGCAGTAGTCCAATTGCCATAGGAATGCAATAGTCCAATTGCAATAGAATTGCAATAGTCCAATGCAACCCTATTGCGTGACTATTGCAATAAGGACAAAAGTAGCCATTAAAACATACTGAGAGCTCACAAAGCAGGGGCTGATTGTTTGTTAATCAAAAAAATCAATCAAAAACAAGATAAATGAAATGCCATGAAAAAAAAAAAACATAAAATGTTTGGAAACCTTTGGTTGTTGTGTGATGTTCAGTATATGTTGGTGGATTAACATTACAGTCTTATTATATTTTTTGGTACCCCTTAATTGTAGTCTTACTCCTATCCTCCTCTTCCCAGCATCTCCATCTATGCGGGGCTCGACTCCCCTGGATGTAGCTGCAGCATCAGTCATGGATAACAATGAATTGGCTTTAGCTTTAAGAGAACCGGACTTAGAAAAGGTAAGACAGACGGAATATTTCATTCAAGGAGGATATGTCACTCCAACAAACAAAAAAGAAAGTAATACTTTGCTTCTCCCTTGAAGGAAAAATTTAACAATCTACACTACCAATTTTTAAATACACACATGGAGGGACATGCACATGCGCAAATACACACAAGAACATCATAAATCATCGTAGTCATGTCATGCTTCAAGGGATTGACTATGAAATGTGGGGCTGCACCTTTAGTAGGTTGGGGATAGGTGCGCTACTTTAGAGCACCACGGCATTGTTCTGGAGGTGAACTGGCATCCCTCAGCCCCCTAGTCTAGTCAAGTCAAAATCAAGTCAATTTTATTTGTGTAGCGCCAAATCTAAACAGAAGTTATCTCAAGGCGCTTTCCAAGATGGAGCCGGTGGAGTTCCTCCACATGCGAACATTCAAAGTCTTTAAAACGAACACACATGAGACCCAAGATATCCCCCATTAACAGTCTTGAGGAAAAACTTCCTTTAAAGGGAAGAAACCACGGGCAGGCCAGGCTGCAGGTGGGCGGCGAGAGAGGGACAGAGACAGAGAGAGACACAGAGACAGGTGTAGGCATGCACAGCAGCAGGTGCACAGCATGCCGATCAGGAGCAGGACCCTGATGTTGGAAGATCCATCAACACTGGTCGTGTTCTAGCTGCCGGCTGCAGTTTAAAATTGCACAAGACAAAGACTATCGGGAAGAGGCCCAATTAACAACATACATTTACGAGACATGGGTGCTATTGGTGAGCAATACTGCATATTTTGGTATCAATCTGATACCAAGTATTTACTGGCCAGTATCGCCAATACCAATACTGATACCAATACTTTTCAATAAATGAGGTGGATGCATCTTTGACTTGCTAAATCTCAATATATTTTCATGACCTCAAGTGTCTTATATTACGTTTTCGTTTTTTCTTTTTTTCTTTTTTTCTTTTTTAACGGGAAAAAAAAGTAAAAACCCAGGACAGAATTGGGACAAAGTTTCTAATTAAATAGAAAATGTTTTTACCAAATGATTGTCAGATAGATCTTAAATAATAAGAGCCAAAGTCATTTAAACAACAAATTTCAATTGGATGAATGTGTTACATCAAAGACTTATCATAGTCTATACTATAACATACTACACTACTACTTCTGCCATGCTTGAGGGCCTCTGCCAATGACCTCTGCCTCTGGACCGGGGGTTTGCAGGGTCCAGAGGGTGGGGGATTTCTCTCGTCCTTTCTCTGTTTTGTTAGCTTTATGTTTTCTTTTGGATGTTCTTTTTGTAATTATGTATTTATATAAATTAGTACTGTTTCCACTCTCCTTGACAAGCTTTTTACATATTCCACATTCTGCTGTTGTCTGATAGTTAAAGGCCCTGCCCTCTACTCTACTCTCTCTGATTTTAGGAATCACCAGTAACCCTGTGTTTTTGGATTGCAGAGCTCTGGTTTGATGATCAGGCACAATCAGCTTTTTAAGATATGATGGTGCCTGATTATTGAGCACATTGTACGTGAGGAGTCTAGCCTCCATACTTTTTGGTGTGAGTTCTGAATTGTAATTTTGTGCCTCATGCACAAACTTGTCATGGACAAGTACGGTAATGAAGAAATGTATGCGATGCAGATTGTAAGGTAACAACAGTCGGATGTGGCCATTAAAGAGGGAAACAGCAACTGTGCGTTAGCTCAGCATTAGTGAGTGATTAGTGAGACGTTGGAGGCGGTAGCAGGAAGAATCAAGTCAACGTAAAAAGATGACAAAGTCTACCATGTTGATGTGGTGTCCTGATTTCTAATCAGGCACGTTACTGTCGTGTTGGTATTGTGTTGCTGCCATACTGTCAATTTTCAGGCACAGTTTGAAAAAAGGGTTGTCTTAAAAAAAACAACATTTTAAAAGAAACGGCTTTTCTAATGTCCCATGTTACAATATGAAAATCAGCGTTTTATATTCAGGTGAGGCTTATATATGTGCATACATCAGAAACAAAAAACACGGGACGTGATGTTGGAACTGTCCATTGTGCCAATTGATGGTGAGCACTTACATGAGATTTGCCTTGATGTTAAGAGTGGCTTGGGAAATGAATACCTAGAGAATAAGAGTCGGGTTGGATGTCAATTTTTGCACAGCAGTGTGCCTCTGAGTCAGGGGGTGTTGCAGCATTTTAACACTATACACCCTCATCAAAGATGGTAAGCTACTGGGTAATCTAGCCTTAGCTTGTGTCCCATGCCCAATCATTTGGATTGGCCTAGATGCAAAAATACTTACCTCCCAGGGGACTAGCAAGATGGGACTGTTCTCTTCCCTGAGCCAGGCCTACAGCTGATGGCATACCTCATAACCCCCCTAAGGTTGAAGGATTGGAATTCGGACTCTCAGGTGTGAGTTCTTGGTGCCCAGCAAGGGTCCCTCTGTTTGATCCACAACCACTGGCTGGCTCTCTCAGCTGCTTCAGATATTGCTGAAGAGTCTGTTGCAGAGCCTGTTCATGGATCCTTCAGCAACCTGATTGTGGAAGAAGCCACAAATCCTCTGCATCTGCCCTCACCGTGAAAGACTCTTGCACTCCAGCCACATTGAGATGTTTCTGCTGCCAGCTCTGTGTATTGCAGTTTCTTGCGCTCACAGGCCTCCTCAACAGAGTGCTCTTATGGGACTGAGTTCTATGACATACACTGATCTTTGTGAGGGAGATCTATGATCTCAAGTGCTGCAGCCAGGCTTTTGTGGACTGGATTGTGCCTTCAGGTGTAGTGGCCTTGTGTTAGGCTGGTCTTGCACCCTGTTAGGATATGTTGCTGGATCAGGGCAGAGGGGGCAGGTTGGGTCATCGCCATACTACTGATGTAGGTTTTTTGGTGATGGAAGCACATCATATACAGCTCCTATGTGTCATGGTTTTGGGTAGATGCCGGACCCGCATGCAGAGAAACTCTCAGGGAAGAGAGGGTGATACAATGTGTATTTCCAATATGCAATTGTGGATAGGGTGGTCCTGGTGGGTAGTCCCCCTTGGGATAAGAGGGGGGCAGCGTTGTTAGGAAAGGTGCGATCCTGAGGAGAGTGGGGAAAACAGTTGACAGGGCTGGGAACTCGAACGCGCTGGAGTCACTGGGAAAACCTGGGAATACAAGGGAGAGGACAATCTCAAATAGTTCAACAAACACAGAAAGTTGCCCAGAAGTAGCCTTGGTGTTACCGCTTGGATAACGCTCAGGCACTGCACTGCTGGCAACTGGCTCCTTTATCCTGTTGGAGGGTGATGAGTGCAGGTGTGTCGTACACCTACACATGATCAGGCCTCATCAAGTTCTGGTCCCGTGGATGCCCTCTGGTGGAACCTATAGGTAAGAGCCAGCTGAAAACACCCCTGCCCCAACACTATGATGAAGCTGATGTTGGTTGCTTCCATTTACCATTGCTTACTCCAGTTGAGTTTTCTCCTATCCAGGCCTTCCCACCATATCCAGTGCCCCTGTATTGCAAGAGATACATCCTTTGTACTCGCAGTTTCCATCTGTCTTCGCACCTCCTTGACCACCAGTTTCCTCAGCTCATATGTTGAAGCCTCTCGCCAAGTCGGTTAGCTCGCTGCCAGGTCAAAGCCTCCTCTTCCAAGTTGAATATTCCCTACAATGTCTTGGTGTCTCGGTAGATGTAGCTTGCTGCACAGCATTAAATTAAAACCATGTGAAAAAAATCTTCTGTTCTGATTTCTCACCTTACAATATGAAAACCAGCGACTTCTATTCAAGTGAGGCGACCGGAGGTGGTCATTATTAGCCCTGAACATGAGAGATCCACTATGGCAGTCACATTATTTGTGCTATGCATATTTATTTCTGGCACAAGTTTCACACTTGATGCCATCAAGACGCAACACTCACCTTTACCTAGGATAGGACCTGGCAGAAAAGCTACACTACTCCGAGAAGTGACCTTCTGATGGCTGGTGTAGTATACAACATGTGCTAAATAACAGTGCCAAAGAACAGCATTTGAATGACCTTCAGGCGCTAGTGTGAGATGGCTGACCTTCTCAGTAGTTCTACTTTCTCTATCTATCATATGTAGTTACCGTATGGACCCATATATTAGACAATCTTTGATATAAGACAGAGAAAGACAAAGAAAAACATTTAATTTGAAAATTCTAATGAAACAACAAACTCTCAGCCTTTCACATCTTCCATAACTTAACTACCAGTTTGTAGAATTTGTCATAGGGGAAAAATCAGACATGCCTTTGCAGTAGACCTCTAACTAAACAAAACATCAGTGGAAACAGTTAAGACTTTTTCTCCCTGTAATGAAAAACTATCTATTCCTCACCAGCACCTCTGCCTCTCTGGGTTTACTCCATTCATCCTCTTCCGAGTCCCTCTCACCCACACTCAGTGCATCCCCCGTCCAGTCTCCCATTCACAGAGCAAACGTACTGTAGGCTTCTTGATTTTTCCAGTCAAGGTTAGGGCATGATCATCATCCAGGAGCCATTCTGTGTATTTTTTATCCTTGAATAACTTCTTGACGACCAGATCCAACACCTGGAGCTGCTCGTCATTTTGCCTGGAATGGTCAGCTGGTCTCTGATCATCTTGCACAGTGATCGTCTTGCATCCCTGTCTTGTAAACTCATGTTACTAATTGGGTTTCTTCCCCCCGAGTGTTGTCTTGTGCTTTGTTAACCCCTAGCCAGCAGCTACACAATCACCAGTGATGACGGACAAGACCGGCATGTGGATCAGGAGCTGGGCTCGGACGCCTTGGCGATCTGTCATCACAGCAGTGCGTCAGTCACCGCCAGTCATGCTCCGACTGCTATCTGCAGATTGACAAAGCATGAGACATGAGACTCCGCGGAAGAAGCTGAGTTAGTAGTATGCATGAATCAGGCATGGGTTTAAACAGATGAGAGAGAGAGGAGTAGGAAACGACAGAGAGTCAGTGCACCATGAGAGATCCCTGGGCCATCTAAATCTATAGCAGCATAACTACGTGTGACTGTAAGCTTTGTTGAAGAGGAAAGTTTTAAGCGTACTCTTTAAAGTCCTGAGGGTATCCGCTCCCCGGGCTGAGACTGGAACAAGATTCCATAGGAGAGAAGCCTGATAGTTGAAAGCTCTGCCTCCCATTCTATTTCTACAACTTCTATGCGTTGCAAGTAGCCCTGCGTTCTGGGATCGCAGAGTTCTGTGTAGATGATAAGGCACGATCTGTTCTTGCCTGGTCATTGAGAGCTTTGCAGGTGAGGAGGAGGATTTTAAATTCTATTCTCGATTTTATAGGAAGCCAGTCCAGAGAAGCTAACACAGGAGAAATGTGGCCTCTTTTCTTAGCTCCTGTCAATAGGCAAGCAGCAGTATTCTGAACTAGCTGGAGGGGCCTTTGGGACTTATTGCTATAGCCTGATAATAGAGAATTACAGTATTCCAGTCAGAAAGTAACCAATGCTTGAACCAGTTTTTTCAGCATCTTTTTAAGACATGTGCGTAACCTTGGCTATGTTACAAAGTGGAAGAGGGCAGTTCCTGACATTTGTCTTTTGTGCGAGTTGAATGGCATATGTTCATCAAAGATAACACTTAGATTTTTTGCAGTAGTGTTGAAGGCCAAGGTAAAGCCACTCAGAGTAGCTATATCATTACAAAGTGTATTTCCAAAGTGTTCAGGATCAATGACAATAGCCTCAGTTTTATCCAACTTCAGAAACATAAAATTACCAGTCATCCACCTTTTTATGTCCCTACAACAAGCTTGGAGTTTAGCTTCATTGATATGTACAGTTGTGTATCGTCTGCATAACAATGAGGATGGAAAGTGTTTCTCGATAATGCTGCCTAGAGGAGGCATATACAAAGTGAACAGTATCGGTCCAAGCACAGAACGCTGTGGAACTCCATGCCTAACCCTATGAAAACAACAACAACAACAACAACAACAATAATGATAAAACTTAATTTGTATAGTACCCTTCATACAAGATTTGCAGCTCAAAGTGCTTCACAATAAAAAAAAAAGAGACATTTAAAAACATAAAGTAAAACATTACAAACAGCAACAAAAATGGCTAAAAATCGAAATGAAATTTCAAATAAAACAAAACATGTCATCAAAACAATAAAAGACAACACAGTGTAAGAAAATAGAGCTAGTTAAAGGCTACGATATCTAGTGAGCTTGCTTCCCTGATATCTACACGTAGTGTGCTCCAAAGCTTGGGGGCATAAGTAACAAAAGCTGCAACCCAATTTTCTCTCCACTGTTGTAGGGCACCAATACGCCAGCAGCAGACAATTGCAATGCTCTTTGGGGTGCATAGCTGTCAGGTCTATGCACCTTAACACCCTGTAAGAAAGAAGACACAAGAGAGTCAATGTCCTTTACTCTAGAGAAGAGCCAGTCAGGCCAGCACAGTCACTTGCCACGTAACTACTCTTGGCATGGTCTGACTGCTCGCCTCCCTTTTATTTCCTTAGGGCGGTTCCTTAGTTACACAAAAGATGCAGCTCCTAAAGGATGGGGGTCACACTCAGGTTAACACAGTTACTCTTCCTTTGCAGAGCACCTCATCTTATCTTAGAATAATACTTCTGCAAAGCACTTTTAAACAACAGAACATGCAACGGTCACAAGTCATCGGTTTCCCAAAACAAATCATTCAGCAGGGACATTTTTAAGGATAGATACCACAGACATCATGATAACTACGTACATTTTTCTAACAATAGCCAGGAAGGGATTTGGCAATGTAGCTTGGTCCTAGCCCATAAAGTGCTTCATATGCAAGTAGGAGATCCTTAAAGACAGTTCTAAATGTTACAGGGAGTCAGTGTAGGGCAGATAAGACCGGACTAATACGCTTTTTCTTCCTGGTTCCAGTTAATAAATGAGCAGAGTTTTGGATCAGATGAAGTCTGTCAGTGGCTTTCTGAGGGAGGTCAGTAAAAAGTGCATCACAGTAGTCAAGTCTGCTTGAGATAAAAGCATGTATTAATTTTCCAGCATCTTTTTGATTTATAAATGGTCGCACTTTAGTGATTTTTCTTAGGTGGAAGATGTCCTCGTAATGTGGGATTTGAAACTAAGATCTGGATCCAATACAATGCTAAGACTTGTAACCTATTTGTAACCTACAGTATATACCCGGAATCATCTGGACCTGAGGTTAAATCCTGTGTTATGTTTTAGGGAATGATTGCCTCTTATTCTTAAAATTTTATCATTGAAGAAGCTCATGAAGTCTTTGCTGCCAAGATCTATAGGAATACATAGGTCCGTAGATTCATGACTCTGAGTCAGCTTGGCTAAGGAGTTGAAAAGGAACCTCGGGTTATTTTTACTCCCCTCCATTAACAATGAGTAATAAGCGGCTCTGGCATTACAGAGGGCCTTTCCATAGGTTTTCAGGCTGTCTAGCCAGCTAAGCGAGATTCATCTAACTTAGTGGAGCGCCAGATCCTCTAGGGTCTTTGTCAGGTCTATGTCACCTTGACACCCTGTAAGGAGACAGAACAGACAAAAGACCAAGAAGAGTTCTCAGCTGAGGAGGGCAACACAGAGCAACAGGTTTACATGCTTCTCTGTACGATACCCACAGCTCTGTGCTGCTTGCTCCATCCTTTTATTATCCGTAGGGTGGTTCCTACTTCCATTCGCCGAGTGGGTTCCTAAAGGGTGGGGGTGAGTCACTCTGCACATATCAGTGGAACAGCTGGTACTTCTTTATTCCATATGTGATATGCAGACGACAACAGTCATTGTCTTTTTAGGACACTTACAGTTACAGTTTACACGTCCTGATTATACATTATATCAGGGAGTGTTGACGTACAAGTTTGACGCACATAAAGATAGGTGAAGTGTGTTTAGTATATCAGGGCTTCTTGTCAGGAGACATAGTGACGACTTGCAGGCACAGTGATAATGGGATAAAATAGTATGGGTCAGTGACAATAACATA